>JANSTX010001209.1:0-22875 GCA_027564355.1 Penthetria funebris
AGAAATAGATTGAGAAGTAGGAGGGCCGACCCTGAATAAGGAAAAAGGCAAGGAAGAAGAAGAAGAAGAAGAAGATCCACCGTTATCTCAACCTTCATCAAATATCAACAAAACTTCTGAAATTCAGATGTAACTACATAAAAAATGATGTTCGTTATAATTGTCTCAGATCATGTCATCACCTCGACCAATATCAATTTGAACAGTTTGATAAATCGTATTATTTCAAGGATATTAAATATTTGACGGCCATTGGAAGAAGTGGATTTCGCTTCTATAGAAGATTATGTTGAAGAATATAAAATGACTTTTCATACCACATTGTAATGTTACAATTTTTGGAAAGTGTTTAATTTTTAAATATTTACCTAGAATGCTTTACTACGCATACTTTTTATCTTTAAGCAAGTTTTTCATTAATATTCTGGCAATTTTCACCAGAGATGTAATTTAAATTTTAATTTCCTTTAAATATACGAGTACCAATTATGTATTTTTATTTGTTTTAGGTATCGATTCAAAATAGAATGGGTTCTCATTTTTGCGGTGGTTCCATAATAAATTTATCCCATATACTCACTGCTGCACATTGTATTACGAATAGTAGAGCAGTTGTAGCCAATCCAGTTAGTGTAAGTAAAATTACATTATTTTTTTGTTAAATTTAAGTTTTCACGTTCTATTGATTCATTTCATGTGGTTGGAACTATATGTGAACTTTTCTTGAGAATACAAACATAGTATTTACGGAGTCATATATGCTTCCAAATTTAAACCCAAAAATATGCTATTACAATTATTATCATTTAGATATGTTTATTTCATTATTCTGATGCACTGTTACGTAAGACAAAATTAATTACTAATAATTGGAATTAATTAGTACATTCAGCTTCAAACTGGGGTCAAGAATATATTGCTAAAATTTACAATAGAATAGAAAATTCCAAAATTTTTACTACTAACTAATAGAATGGTCAAAAGTGGATCAATTGTAATTTTTTCATGCGTAATTTGAAACAAATTCTTCAGAATCGATCTTAAATTCAAGGAAAGATAATTTTGTCATTACTCACAAATTTTACAACGATTATTTAATACCATAAATACAAGGATAGCTGCGATACGTTCTTGTGAATTCATGTGTTTGCCTTGGTATTTGCTGTTAACAAATAGCTTCAATTTTAAACATTTACATATACATCTAAGTTGTACCAGACGTCAACTTCTTATTCGATAATAACTGGATCAAGATTAATTTAGAATACCTTTGAACTTTTGCTGATACCGAAATAAATTTGAATATGTCATTAACTAAAATCAATAAATTTATGATGATCAGACATCACAGATCACAGAATTTTTAATCATGATCATACTGTTGTATTTGTATTTAATATCCTTTCCATGGCATCCATATCTGAACATCGGTATAAAAATCGTCTTATTTATAAACATTTTTAATATGCGATATTTAAATATTTTGTACATAATTCAAATGGAACTTATTGAATTTACGATACTTCCCTCTAGTATCCGTATAGTCTCTTTAATGTGTACCGAGAGTTATTTTCAGCCAAAATTATTACGTATAAAATGATTTGTTACTAATTCTAATTGATATATTACAATTTAGTTTTGTCAAAATATACCAATTTAATCATTTTACAGATACAAATCATGGGTGGCAGTTTATCAATTACAACTACATCAATTGGTCGCCAGATACAATTAGCATCGCATTTCTTTGTACATACTCAATATAATCCTAATACATTACTTAATGACATAGCAGTCATTAGAGTAAGTATTTACTTTTAGATTCTAAAATCATAAGGTATCATGAAACTTTTTTTTTAATATTTAGCTTGCATCTCCATTTGTAAGTTCAAATAGTCTATTACCAGTATCAAGAACACCAACTCTTCCATCAGCAAGTACTGGCTGTGTTGTGGCTGGCTGGGGTGCAACTGTTGAGGTATATTTTGTTATATACATATATTTGTCTATAATTTTATTTACGTTTTTTTTTTTTTTTGCAGAATGGTCCAGCATCTCCAATACTCTTAAGAGTTAATGTTAATATAATTTCTACTTCAGTTTGTAATAATCCAATTTCTTATAATGGATTTATTCGACCTGGTATGTTTTGTGCTGGTACCATGGCGGGTGGTAGAGATTCATGTCAAGTAAATTTATTGAAAATATTTCAATTTTTTTTTTTTTTTATTTAAGAGATTAACAATAAATTAACAATAATTTTCAGGGTGATTCAGGTGGTGGCCTAATATGTCAAAATTTATTAACTGGTGTTGTTTCATTTGGTATGGGTTGTGGTCAACCAAATTTTCCCGGTGTTTATTCTGATATAAGTATTTACAATCAATGGATTGATAGTACACTAACATGGAATGGTCATCATAGTCAAGTACCAACACCACCTACAGTTATTCCAACTGGTATTGGAATAAAATTTACTGTTTCAAAAATTTTTTATTTAATTTTTATAATTAATTTTTTAGATTTTTAAAGAAAATGTATTGTTCGTGAATAATTACAAATAATATCAGTTTTTATCAAAGTTATATATAATATATTGTGTTATTAACTGAACAATTCTGGGTGTTTAACTTTGTGTTGGAATTGTGCACTGAGCATAGAATATACTAACGATATCATACTGACTCAATAAATGATGCTTAACACATGCATTAACTGAACTTTTACGCATCAAGGGCTCAAATAACATTAATTGAAATTTGCCAACTGGAAACATCGTAGTGCCACCCTAAGTGCCTAATGCGTTCTATGCCCTATGCCACAAGGCGGCAATTTTCAGATAAATATAAGACTTGTCGGAACAAGAGTAGCTACAAAATGCACCTTTGCACCTGATACTAAAGAAAAAAAAATTAAATTCATTATCTATCTTTTCAATAAAATGTTTTAAAAAATTATGCCACATTTTAATAAAAATTTATAAATATTTTTAAAAGATTGCAAGTTCTCATCAGTGATAAAAAAATTCTAATGAATTATGTATTAAATCATTTCTTTTTTATTTGAAAAAAACCAACAGCTATCAAAAATCATAACGTTTTCGGTTTATTCGCTTTACGAAATTTAAGATAACTATGAATGATGTCACTGCGGTGATAATTAATATATCACAATACTGAACAATGAAAATGAACAACCAAAACAAATTAATTGATTCAATATTTTTGTTTCGGAAATCCCAGTTTATGCTTTTGGTGCACTTCTGACGTTATAACAGAGTGTAAAGTATCCCTGTCTACAATTGTCTAAAAGATTCAGGTCGCCAGTAATCAACCTAAATACAACATTGTTATCAAACAGATTAATTTGAACATTTAACCGAAATTACTTTGATTTTGTCTTGTAATGGCAAGTATTAATCTGTTATTCGTTCGTTAAGAACTTAATCTTTAAGTTGAATAAATAAATGATAAAAATATGTCTGGTTTCGTAATATCTTGGTCATTCTATTAAATAAAATATGCAAATATTTGATTAACTTCAATTATTGTTGGTTCAATTGTAGAGATGTCACGTAATCAACAGATGTGAAAATAAGATTATATTTCTTGTTTGCCACGATCGCATGCCAGATATTAAAATATATTGTGATCATGTATCTACAGTAATTCAGCAAACTGTCATGCTTCAATATAATATCTAACTAAACTTCCTGAATTTTTGTACTGAATATATTCTGTGATAGCAGTATGTTATTACTATAAGAACAATATTGCGGAACTGAATAATATTTAGTCTCATGTACTACAATTTATGCATTTACTACAAACTATAGTTATTACACTTGATATCAATGTTACGTATCAATCTTATCTAATCAGTAATACGTCAGATTATCAGAGAAAAAGTAGAATTATCTTATCAAAATACTTTTTAAATATGGAAAATTATCGATAACTTTAGTAGCATTTGATGTTATACATTCAACTAGTAATAAAAGAGTGTATTATGATAATAAATTATCATAATTACTTTCCATTCATGAATTCATGAAAACAGATACTCTCATAATTTTTTTGTGACTATTATTAAGGGTTTTCTCAATAAACAATATGTCATCGATTAAATATATATGTACTAGATAAGCTTTATCAGTATAAATAAATATATATATATATATACATATATGAATATAGTCGAGGTATTTGAGTAACGCAATCGAAAATGGAAAATGATTCATGAATTGCAATTTTTTAACTGACCTTATCTGCAACTAAATCAGAGATATGGAAAATATATCTGAATTGTGCCTCACATCTACATAAAAAATAGCATATTAAAATATTCGAGTTAGATCTTATAATAAACCTTTCAATAGCTTTAATACGTGTAAAGGTCTAGTAATTTTTCATTCGAAAGTGTTTCGTTTATACTCATATTGCAACATTGACTAAAAAATTTCAGCGTCAAATTTCAACCAAAAACGGCATTAGTTTCCAATAATATACTGTAATAGTTGGTTAACTAAATATTTCAATAATTCGATAGATTCATATGTTAAGTCAAACGTGGTTTATTGGTGACATATTTTTCCAAAACCAATCACCTCTAATCAAAATGATCCACATTGTTTTCTAAGTAATTTGTTTTTTTTTTTTTTTTGTTTAGTTGTAGAAAATGATGTTGAAATTAACGATTCCAGCTAGTAATATTTTCCATTTACTAAGCATTACTAAGAGGATTCTAACCCTGTTTCTAAATCAACATAATATAATTAATATAATACCCAGAATTGGGATGTTGATGGGATTAATACTTTCAAATAAAAATTTGTATTTCACCAAAATAATAATCAAATAAGGTTTTGATTATACTCATAAACTTACGAAATAACTCTATCAAATCAATCAAAATTAACTTTCATTTACACCACTCAAAATTTTAAAAACATTTTTGTTTTAAGTAAGTGGGTATGAGGAATACTAAAACCAATGATGCATTTGTGTTGTTTTTGCTCAATTTAATGACGGAATCAATGTCTGTAAATATTATATATGAAGTTCAAAAACCGTATTAGTGTACAATTCTACATTCTATAAAAATAAATTTGTAAATATTATCACTATTATCAATGACTATCATGAGTAATTTATAAAGTAAAGACTCTTATTACAACAATATAAGCAATAAAGGGCAATAATTGTTGTGTTTTTTAAATAAATTCGCTAATCTTAAATTTTCTTTGATTTACGTATTATGAAATAAAAATAAAATAATATATTATCGCACTGATAATAGGGTATATACTTCACTGATACTAGGGTATATACTTCAAATCAATAACTTATCAAAATTAAAATAGCCGAATAATAAAGGTTTTAGCACATATTTGCAAATATTTAGTTAGTCTAAATCGAATTTAGTTAACGACAAGATGCATTCATTCATAGTATTAGCAATTGTTATGTGTTTTGCAAAAGGTATCATGTAATTTGATAGATAAATATAATTTTATTTAAATTTTAGATTTTTAGATTCTATTAGATAAATTATAATTAATAATATTTAAATATATTTAATGTAGTATTTATTATAAAAATTCAGCGGTCAAGTTCTTTCTCGTTACGAAAAATAAGTCGTTGTTTTAAGTTGGACAATAAAATAGTTTTAAATCAGAAATAAGGATTGACGTTATGATTTTTTTTATAAAATGAATTTAAAAATTAAATTAATTTAAAAATGAATATTTAATTTTAGATGATAAACTAATCATTTTTAAGTGGCATAATATTTTGTAATTTAAAATTTGTTTTTATTCTACCTTTACATTAATAATTAATAAATATTAGAAACGCTATAATGAAGGCATTAGCAAATAATAATCAATAAATAATAACCATTGCTAGAATTTTTGTTGGATATTATTATTGTTTAATATCATAATTCCATGCCTAAAATTAGGATATCATATCACAATAAACAAAACTGAATTTTTGGATAAGAACCTTATCAACACTCATATGATTCTATTAGTTATTTCTAATCTATTGGCGAAAAATTAATTAGTTTTCGTAATGGATTATGATTTTGTATTTTGAAAAAAGATATTTAGTAGTAAAAATACAAAATTACTATTCTATAATTAGATGTAGTCTATATGATATTTCAACAATGAAAATATGATCTAGAAAGTCCCCGTATACACGATCCAACTTTTATCGAAATGAAATCGGGGAATATCATGCAATTCGAAAAACTGGTGCTGCTGTTTAATGCGAGTGTTGTATCGAAAATAAGTGTAGAAATTATAGTTAATTCGATGTGACACAAACAGAAAAGACTGCTTGACGCCAATAATCGCATATTTTATATTTATTTTGATTAGTTGGAAAATCTGTCTGTGTTTAATTCAATAATTTTTTTGGAAAATATGTTGATTTTGAACGTTTTAATACTTCTGATATTATGTTAAAATAATATATTGTTCAATTTTTCATAATTTACTTTGATGCTATTCTGCCATATCCTGATAATCTAACTAAAGCATCCCTTTATTACGAATTTGAGCAAATAATTTATATATAAATATCTCATAAACGGATAGAGATAGAGGCATTGTGTAAAATACGTAATAATACCTACTACATTTTGTACACATATGCCAGATATTCTGCAACAACAATTAGTCTGTAAAATTTACATCGTTTTCAATTGCAAAAGATGCGCAACGATTTTCTTCACATTTCATCCTCAGACAAGAAAACTCTATCTTTAGCCGTTTCCGAGATATTTGTATTTTATGTTAAAAAAAAAAAATTCTGAGGTTTATGAATTCCTGGTACAAATTCACAAATGTAGGAAAATGTACCAACATTTTTCATCAATCAACCGACAATATATTTCCATTTTTGAATTTGATAAACAATGTTGGTACATTTTCCTACATTTTTTGAATTCATAATCTACAGATTCTTTTTTAAATTTAAAATGGAAATATCTCGTAAACGGCTAGATATAGGGACATTGTGTAAACTGTAATATACGTACTAATACCTACTACATTTTGAACACATATGCCAGATATTCTGCAACAACAGTTAGTCTGCTGTAAATTTGAAAAATCTCCTGCTATTACTAAGACTTTAGCATTGCTTTCAATTGCGAAAGATGCGCAACGATTTTCTACACATTTCATCCTCAGACACAAAAACTCTATCTTTAGCCGCTTACGAGAAATTTGTATTTTAAATTAAAGAAAGATTTTCTGAAGATTATGAATTCCTGTTACTAATTCATAATCTTCGGAATTTTTTTTTTTAATTTAAAATGGAAATATGTATTTTAGAGTGTTAACGAATAATCGTAATTTTTAATGGAAGTTGTCTAAATTTTTGATTAATAACCATAATAGTAGTCTACCCAAAGATAGGTTTATTTATGAAAATTTACCAATATGAACTAAAATTCCTATGACACCATTTAAATAGCCATTGGACGACAAATTTTACAAACATTATACGCTATATTCCAGATTGGATAAATCGGATTTTTTACCTAAATTCCAAGCATGTTGGCGAAAAATGTCAATACGGATTATAATGAAAAAATGCCAATAATTTGGTCTAGATGATTTTCGCTACAGTGTGTATAAAATGTGTTTCTTTTCCCTAAAATAAGTGCATCACTGAATGATTTTTGTATTGAATAGTCGTGTGACCACAAAAGTATGAGAGCGCACATAAGAACATAGTTTTTTGGGGTGCGGTTAGATGGAGAATTCATACAAAAAATTTAAATTTTTGTAATCGAAGTAACAAACTATTCTGCTCTGATAAGATAAATGATAGCGTTACTAAATAGAAAATTCAATTCAATAATCCAGTAATTGCTGTTTAATCTAAAATAAGACGAACTAATTTACAGGTGTACATACTACTTAAACGAGCTATGTAGGTTGTGCAATGCACACAGTGAAGGTAGGCTACAAAGAAGATTCCAAGATCTTGTTACAATAGCCGATGTGAAATAAAATTCAATTTAAAATATTTGTAGTAGACAAACAGATTTAAAATCATATTATTTGACTTTAATTATCTTGATCGTATTATGATGTGCACATTTCTCAAAAGCTATGGAATACTGTCAAAATTCATACATGACATGCGATCTTTATTGTCACTCTAATTGCAGAATCTTGCATCGCTATTGGTGATGTTTACAATGTACCTTCAAGTGTAAATACTGGTGACAAAATATTGTACGAAATACAAAATGAGGTGTTGCAGTTGACACAATGTACAGATTATCAGACGAAGAAAGTGAAATTAAATTTTCAACACATTGAAGTATGTAGTCAATGATATTAGAAGATATGTGTTAGGATGGAAGCGAGATGATATGATAACTATCAATCTCTTCCCTATTGGTTTATACAATATTTTATAAAGTATTGCAAATAATTTTGACACAAACATTTATGACTCCACTGAAAACTCAACCATTGAATAATATTTCAATGCCAATCTTTATCCGGTCATCACTATGCGTTATCGGCAAAGCAACTATCTTTTAATTGATCAGATTGGTTGCATTTAGAATGTTGCAATTGGGATTAAATTTTCGGGAACTAGAAGTATTATTTTTTTTATGAATTTATTTAATAACTCTGAACTTAGATTATTTGAGTTGACGTCGATTATCTCAGATATCATATGTAAGATTTCGGTGCATTTTATAAAATTTATATTCAAATATATAATAATATTTCTAATATTTTTGCTGTCCATTATTTTTCACAGGTTCAATTTCTACCACTAATATAACTGATGAACAAAATAATAATCCACTAAGTTTACCTATTCCAAAATATAATGAAAATGGAACAATTGAATTTTTTCCTCGAATTGTTGGCGGTTCGCCTGCATATGCTGGTCAATTTCCAGCGATGGTACATTTTTTAAATTTATATCTTAAATCAACTAATATTCATTACTGTTACAATAATTTAAATAAATGTTTAAAGGTGTCAATACAATCTAAATTAGGTAATCATTTTTGTGGAGGTTCAATTATAAACTTAAATCATGTTTTAACTGCTGCACATTGTTTAACTTCAGAGACGACCGGAGCTGTGATAAAACCAACTGATGTCTGTATTACATAATTCCTTAAATATATTTATTAATGATATAAATAAATTTAATTTATATTTATAGATACAAGTAATGGGTGATGATATTTATATATCAAATAATCCCAGTATTAGTCGTCAAATTCGAAATGTTTCACTTATTTTTGTACATCCTCATTATGATTTGAAAATAATATGGAATGATATTGGCGTTCTAAGGGTAATAATAGGATTTTTTTTTTGTAGTATCTTTATGAATTTAAATCATAAAAATTAACATCTTATAGTTATCTATTCCATTTATGAGTTCAGTTACATTAATACCTAGTGCAAGATCAATAATGTCACCTGCTGTTAACACTGCTTGTACCGTAGCAGGTTGGGGTGTCGCAGCTGAGGTAATGATTAAAATATGATTTTTAAAATTAATCAACAAGACATAATATAATTATTTCGGCACTATCACATTGTGAATATATGAGACGAATTACGATCAACTTACGTTCAATGTAATTATTCCATTATAAGATGTTAGTTTACTTTTATATATTTCAAAGTTAAGTAAATATTTTGCAGTATATTATGTTAATGAATTTCTTTTACTTAGTTTTTAGCCTTCAGAGTATAGAGAAAACTGATGTATACATTAGAATTTTATTTATATAATGAACATATACTGGTACTATCAGTTCAGTTTATCCAAAATCTGTATCTTTAAGAATAGACTCTTAATTTAACCGGAAATATTTGGAAAATTGAATAAATTTATAGGAAAAATATGTTCACGTAAATGAATTTAAAATTTGTAGATTCCGAATGGGAAATGTGAAGTCGCTTCTTTGAAAGCATGAAGAGACTTGCTTACTCTAGACAACATTTCAAAGTTCTTAATAAATATTAAATGTTTAATTTTTAATAGTGAAAACGAACAATCAAATTTAGTATATTCGGAACCAATAATTTCGATAAAATTTTCAACTGTAACCCATCATTATCTTCACGCGATGTCACCGGTAACTCTCGATCACGATATATCACTGTAAGGACGTATCTCATTTGTGTTAATGTCTTATTTGTCGACAGATTGAAAAAAACATCTGAACAACAAGCTAGTTTACTGTGGTTTTTTTATACACCACTTAATATACATATATACTATAATTATTAATTTTATTTCAGAATAATACTTTTATTCCGGTAAATTTGTTTTACGTTCAAATTAATGTCATTGCTGCAGATACGTGTCAACGAACATATTACTCAAACTTCGGTCCTGGAATGATTTGCATTGGTAATATGGCTGGTGGAAGAGATTCTTGTCAGGTAAACATTATCGCTAATTTGTTTAATATTTGTGTCTTAAACATGTTATTATTTTTTTTTTTGTGTTTTCTTCATTTAGGGTGATTCAGGCGGTGGCGTTTATTGCAATAATGTTTTAACTGGAATTGTTTCATTTGGTTATGGATGTGCACGACCAAATTATCCAGGGGTCTATACGGATGTCAGTATGTATAATAGTTGGATTAATAGTACATTGCTGTATATAGGCTCGAATCCTGGATCTGTGCCAACACCAACAACACTAAAACCAGGTTCAGCCACATCTATTAGAGTTTCTCTTTTATTAATTGTATTCGCATTTGTACTTGTTTATGCATAAATGTATCTGAATATTGAATCAGACTATTTTGAAAATTATAAAATTTTAATTAATTTTTAATTATGCAAAATATTATTGAAATTTATTTCATATTTTATAGCATGTTCTATAAACTGGTGTAAAACTTTTTCAATATTAGAAAAACAATCGAATGAAACTCGAATGATTATCCGTGTGCTTTAACAGTGACACATTTGACACCGTCTATATGTTGGGTTACCGGATAAGTTGTTGATTTGGATGGCATTGAAATGGAAAAATGATCTTATTGATGTTTTATACACCCAATGTTTTAGATGATATTGATGATGATGGTGTACTTTAACATTTATACACACGAAAGTCAATCGCAATTTATATATATAAACATAATCATTATTATCTGAATTACTGATATTACATGGGTGCATAGGGTGTCATCCATCATGATACTAATTTATTGGTTCTAAAAAAAAGGTATATGCTGTGTTTGCTTGGAATTTAACATTGTATGAATCAGGGAGTTTCAGATAATTATTTACATTAAAATGGTCAATTGATTGTAACAGTTGGGTGCTGATATACTGACAAAATTTAGTTTCTAAATACATTAAATATAATCAGGTATATAATAGGCGAAAAAATTGGATTAAGAAAAGTATTAAATATTTGTATTTGGTACACACGGTAGTAGATTAGTTTAAATTATCGTGACTTGTAGATTGTTACACGATTCGTGATTCGAAGTTGGTTATCTTATTTTCATACTCAGAACTACTACTGATCATACAATATATTATTTCAAATAATAATATAATTACAAAATTTACATGACTTATTCAGAATCTGTTACACCTTTTATGTTCCACCATTCTAATCAGATATATAGACTTTTGGGCATTCACGTACTATTAGACTTACCAGAATTTAGCAGCAAAGACTAGTAGAATTTGTAACATTTCATGATCCAAAACTACTTACTACTTACTTTTAACCGACCAACCAATCAGACTACCCTGATCTTCGAGTGTCCATAATCTAAGATCTCTAGGCTAAAAAATTCCAATTATTTTTATTTGATGCATCAAGGAGCTGCGTTTATTTGTTTATAATGAAGAATCTTAATCATTTTAACTGCTATGTAAGAATGCATGTATAATTGCAACAAGTTACGGTTTTAAATTTAAGGTATTTATTTAATTTAATTTCTAGATATTGGTAGCTACTAAAACAGTTAGTCATACTCATGTAAAATTAAATCTTATATTTTTTAAAAGACTTAACATCATTTTTATTCAATTTATTAATGTGACATTTAACAGACATTTTTCATATTTGATATTATTATAAATTTCTTTCATTTACTTGCATGTGACCAGAAAATATTTAATAATTGATTACACCGTGTATTTTCACCATGTTCTGTAATTGCAATTCTACATAAGTATGTTGCCAAACAATTATTATCACAACCTCTTTCCAATACGGGATCGGCTAATTTAGAATTTAATCGCCAATATGTTCTAAGTTTTGCATGATCTCTTGCAAATTCTTCAACCAAGCCGTCCAATGAATTAGGACTTAGATTTTCAATACCATAAAGTTCCTTGAACGAATATTCTTTGAACCATGTTGGATTTTGATCACGATTAATATTTGCCAGTGTTAAATTAAAAATATAAGTATCATGTTCAGTAACTTGCTAAAATGTAATTAAGTTTTTTTTTCAAAATTAATATTAACGGAAAAGAAATCAATATTTACAACTCACATATGTTTCTTGTTCAACATGATAAACACGATAATTTGGATTGACATAAGAAAATGTTGTTGAGCAACCACCATTCCATGCAACATTAATTGCATGTTTTGGATTCTCACGTGAATAATATATGCTAAATTGATCACGATGTGTATGACCATTATATTGACCACTAATTGTATTCCAAAATCTATCAACAATACGTCTAAATTCTCTTGCCCAAACATTGAAACAACTACCACCCCCCGATGGCATATGTGCTACAATATGTACTTTTTCACCGGCAGCTTCAGCTAATAATAATGTATCATGTAACCATTGTAATTGCGGAATTGGATAACGGAAATCGTACATCAGCCACCAATTAAAAACATAACAATCATTATTATTTAACGCAATCACTCTAAAACCAGGTTTTACAGGAACTGTATAATAACCGGCCGTTCTAATTGTTGCCTGTGCTGATGTTGGCAACCAATCACGCCATTCTTCTGCAATAAAATCAAATAGCCATTGTGTAGATAAGTCTGGTCTATTTAAGAAACTTGGTGCAAACGTATTTGTCGGATGAGATTCATGATTGCCAAGAACTGGAAATACTGGAATATTTGGAAATTCTTTACTGAAAATTCCATTACTACGGCTTATTGATTGTAAATTTCCAATGAATGTTGTCTCCCATATACCGTGATCTAGGATGTCACCGGTAAAGTAAATATAATCGATTTTCTGTAAAGTAATTTAAAAAAAAAAAAGGATTTATGTATTTAGTAATTTTAATATAATCACAATATACAGATTATATCAATATATCGTCTCTAAAATGCAAAAAATGTTATATTAAATTATAATCCCATACAGAATTTCATCATCTAATTAGCAGTTAATGAAATCAATGATGACCATCTTCTTTAACCTTAACTTTAGTTGTAAGTATATTAGTTATGTAACTACACAGCTCACCACTGGTAGTATATAATCATTACCTGGTGAAATTCTTTTTTCATCAAATTAAGTATCTATGGATTTGCACACCAATATATCGAAATATTGAATCGGTCAACTACATACTTCAATGTATATTTGGAACTAGTTCAGTTTTTCAGATGTTATATGCGTTATTTATTAGGAGGAAATACCTAGTTTGAGTAAACTATATTCAAATCCGTTATGTATATGATGTTAAGCTACTATGCTTTAAATATACTCGAAATGAGATATCAACCGCGAATAGATTAGCTTGCTGTAGACCAGCATTCTAACTGTCCAACCGCAGTTTGTACAGGAATGTCAGAGGGCTTACAGTGGAACGAACTATAGTGCGGCATTCTAATATATATGTAATAAACTGATTTGTAGTAATTTACCGGTAACCTATTTACCAAACACTAAAATTTATAATAAATATATATAATAAATTAAAATATGGACCCACCTCATGGGCACTTTTTACTCTATCTATAACATCAACAAATTGTTCCCATGGTGTATCACAGTCTCTATAATCTCCCCAACGACCAGCACGTTTTGCTACATCAGTTGGAAAACCCTAATAAATCAATCTTTTCTTTAATATTGTTTTACTTATACGTAAGTTTAACTAAAAAAAAAATTAATATATATAAATGTTATTACCTGAAGTACACGACAGCATACAGGTTCACCACAAACAGCATTGGCTCCTTCACGATAATGTGGATCATAATGATTATCGGATATATGAATAATAGTTAAATCATTTGCACTTCGTTGGGGAATCAATTTCTTTGATTCTGTTATTGGTGGACCACCACCAGCAATATTTATACTCCATTCCATTGATGGTTCACTTGCTATACAATTTGCTCCTTGAAGAACTGTTCCACACATTGTTCTTGCATTTAAAGATGGACGATTATCAATTATAAACAAAAATATGGGCTAAAAATATTTAAAAATATTAATTAACATTTAAAATTACAATCGAATATATAGAGCTTTCATGGAGTTGAATATTACCAAATTTAAAGCAATTGTTCCAACACAAACAGCAGGTGTAAATATTTCCAAATTCATGCATAAATCACCAACTAAACTAGACATAAATGCATCGTCAGCACCATTCCGTCTATGTTGTATAACAACAGCTAATAATGATCGACATAATATGCAAAGTGCACCCTATAAAAATAAATCCAATTTAATTATGAGAAGGTTGAAAGTTTTAAACTTTGTATCTATTTTTTATCGTCATCATCAAACGTAACACATACTTTCTGAATATTTCCATATCTAATTCAAAATCAATTTTAATTAAACAACTGTGTCATAAAAAATTCCTTTTAAACAATCAGAGATAAACCATGAAGATGCTGAGCACCTATTCAAAATCATTGCAAGTGCTTATTTATAAAAGAAAAATGAGAATAATTATATTATTTGAAGATGAATACTTGTAACAAATATCATCAGTCAACATTTTTCACTTGCCCAACAAATCCGGTGACATTATCAATACCTTAATAGTTCAATAGGTTACCACGGACCATCCTGAAAATAACGGTGCGGTATATTCCATTGACATACAAGCTTACTTGGACAAAACAATTACAAAAACATAACGACAATGTACTTTACTTATAACTATAACAATCAGTACGTACACAACCGGCGACAATTTAGAAACGTTTTATCAAAAACAAATTAAACAAAAAAAAAAAAGTGAAAACAAAATAGTTTGCAAATTAAATCTAAAATAGTGAAGGTTGAGTTACACTCAAAAATAATTTTTTGAGAGTAAAACCAAATGAAAAACAAAATAACATTTAAACAATTGTGAAATAATCAACAACAACAACAACAATAACAACATACCACAATAACTACACATACTCATCATCATCAGCATCCAGAACTTAAAGAAGTCTCAAAAGCAGAGAGGATTAAAAAATCTAACAGTGAGTAAAGATAAAACATTTAATATAACTGAAACATTCAAATTATAAATAAAAAAAACAATTATTAAAAAAATACTTGACGTTACATACGATAACCAAACGGTATAAACTCGATACTTTTTGGTTTACCTAGACTCAATGAAAGGTAAACAGTTCAAGTACTACATCTTCTGGTGAAGCCCTTGTCAGTGGTGAAGAGATAGTTTATGTATATGGAAGTCGAATAGTTACAGCAATTTTATATATGTGACAGTAATCAAAAGGACTTATTAATGTGTTCAAACAAATTAAGAGTGACGAAAATGTTCTTGGTTTTTATTATTTGACGAATAAAAATCATTGTGATGAACCAAAAGCAGGTTGATAAAATTGTCTGCGCGGAATAAGCCACAATATGCTACAAATTCACATAACGTGAGGGAAATTTATCTTCTGACCAGCAAATTAACCGCCAATCTGAAATGAATCGTAAATGAAGATCAGCAAATATAAGTATTTATAGTGAGCACTGTAACAAGCTCTTGACTATACTGAAATCATACTATACTATACTATACTATACTAAACTATACAATAATCAGTTTATTATTATTATTATCTTATTGTCGTCAATAATATATTATCCGAAATGTTGAAGGTGGACTTGAATAGCTTCGATAATTGTTTATCGATAAAGCACACACTTAACTGAAATCCAAAGAGTAATAACAATCACCAGTTGTCCAAGAAAAACTTCGTGAAAAACCCGACATTCTGGAATCAATTATTTGTGTTAGTAAATAGTGGCGGTTATTTATTAACACATTATTCACTTTGAAGTATGCTTAATATAATTATGATAATGAAGATGATTTCAAACTGACATATAAAAAATATTAAATATAATATACTTGTTGTGGAGCGGGTACATCTTCAATTTCCATTCGAATTATTTCCATAGGTTGTTTCAATAAATCCAATGTATCCAAAAAGTTTTTAGATCTATTCGATCCTGGCACAAAATTTTTATATTCTTCGATGAATATTTCTTCAACAACACCTACATATGAAACAAATTTATTATTATCACATTTCACTAAATTTCATGTATATTTTATTTTCATTATGTAAACTCACTATTCACTTCATCAATTACATTTTGTCTATCGAGAATATGTTCTGCATTATACATGTCACCAAATGCGCTTCCAATTAGAAGCAAACATAATAGAATTATGTTCATTTTCATGAAATTAATATTTTTTACTATTCTTTTTAATCGATAATTTTACTATATGTAACCGAAGTATACAATTATAAAGCAAAAATTTCTAATATTCCACTTATATATACCAGATTTCTAATCAAAATAAATTATCTAATTTTTTATATTTAATTTGATTGATTTGGTTTTATAACATTCGATTATTGTTTGCATGTGTAGTGAAATTGATTTTTTTTATTAACGTAATCTTAACGAAAATATTATTGAGATAATTGACTATCTCATGGGAAGCTTTAATTGTATTTAATAAAACAAATTGATTGCCTATTAATTATTAATAATAGCATGGTATTATATTGACGTTTGAGGCATCGTTTTGTTTTGATCTTTTAGATCACGATAGATTCTGAGTCATTATAAAGTTTATTAGAAATCGAAATCAACATCATGCAGCAACAGATAAACATTCAGGATAGTCAGGAATTTCTACTTAAATTAGGTTTTCAGATTGCAACCGTCTACTTAATAACATTAACACTAATTAATTTGTAAATTTGATCCTATTTGTCCTCAATATAAAATTATCAATGTGTGCATATTTGAAAAAGTGAATTTAGTCTATCACTGAATTTACTTAATACACATAAACACTGCTTAAAATTTGTGGGCAATACAATAGTTAATGATAAGTAAATAATAGTCAAAATTAAAAAAGATAATTTTTTGTTTTGATCATAAACAAATATTTTACAGATTTCAATTTATTGGCACATTGAACATTATCGAACGATAGTGATTTGAGATTGTTAGTACATTTAAAAAAGGTAAATGTACCGATTAGATATTCATATTTGAAAATCAAAATTATTGTAAAGAAAAACATTAAATAAATTTCATTTTTATCAAGACGAGATTGAAGTAATCCTATATAACAATTTGTATATTGCCCTTAACAACTACATTCTTTAAACATAAACAAATTTATCACTTTATCAGCAAAATGTGTATTTAAATATTTGCTACAATAATGCTGATCATAAAAAATGTTACAATATAAATATGATTTTTTAATTGGAGCCAGATTCTTGACGTATTAACGTACACTCAAATATCGGTGAAAGAAACAGGTAATTACGATTAACTCGAAACACCAATTGAAATCACTTGCACCGCTCATCATATATATGTTTTAATAGAACCATTAAGTCCATTGATTATGCGCAACATAAAGTGTTAAAATCACAGGGATGAATATTGGATAACTTTCCACATCTGGTCTATAAAAGGCTTCTAACAATGTCCGATATTGAGCATTATCCCATAAACCGTGTGCCATCAAAGTATAGCTATTGCACCTTTTTGTCGAATATTTAATCGGCTTATTAGTTGCTCTGCGAGTGCAATTTGCATATTAAAATTATCGCAATATGTACGCTGCGTCAATAATTTATTAATTATTACCAACTAACTTATTTCGTGTCATATTTTTCAAAGCATTTACGACTTTCATTCTTTCATTCCGATGATGTTGGCAATCAAAACATTTCCTATTATTAGAAGTCAATGTTGAAATACAGAAAATTGCAAATATTCCTATAATTTATTTAATAACTAAATTGGCCAATTGTATATTTTCGCGATAAACTACCAATAAAACAACAAATAAAATATATTAAACTTTTTCATTCATTTTTTAATATTTTCCCAAAATATATTTAACAATTGATTGCATCGAAAATCGTCATTAAAAACGGTTACTGCAATTTCGCATAAATAAAATGCTAAACAATTATTATCACAACCTTGTGCCAATGATGTATCACCAAGTTTTACATTATGTTGCCAATATAAAAACAGTTTATCATGTTGTACAGCAAATTCTTCAAGTAAATTATCAAGCGAACCAGGACTTAAATCTGGAATTTGATAAGCATCCTGAAATGAATATTCCTTAAACCATTCCGGATTATTTAATCTATTAATATTGGCTAATGTCAGATTATATATCTATGTTTCATGATCTGTAACTTGCTATAAATTCAAAATAATAAATGAAATTTTAATAAAATTTAAAAATAATATATTAACTTTCATTACATAAGTATCTGGTTCAATTGAATACATTCGATAATTTGGATTAACATCACTAAATGCTGTAGTAGAACCACCATTCCAAGCAACATTCACGGCATATTCCGAATTTTCACCAGCATAAAAAACATTAAATTGATCTCGATGAGTATGACCATTAAATTGTCCACTAATTGTATTCCAAAATCTATTGACAATACGTCCATATTCCCTAGCCCATATTACAAAACAAGAATTATCACCCGATGGTATATGAGATAGGATATGAACTTTTTCATTATTTTTCTCAGCTTCCAATAATGTATCATGTAACCATAACAATTGTACACTTAGATACGTTGTATCATGTAATAACCAAACATTATATGTAAAACATGGATTATTATTTAATGCAATAATTCTAAAATTCGGTCGTACCAATACAGTATAGTAACCTTCGCGTCTAATTGTGTCATGTGTTTCTTCTGGTAACCATAATGACCATTCTTCAATTGCCAATTCATATAACCACTGTATTGATAATGATGAATTGTTCAATGTATTCGGTGCAAATACACTTGGTGGGTATGCTTCATGATTTCCCAAAATTGGAAATATTGGTATATTTGGAAAAATTTGTTTGAATGCTGTTAGTGTTCTTATAATCGATTGTTTTATTTTTGGTATTGTTAGTTCCCATACACCGTGATCAACGATGTCACCAGTAAAATAAATGTAATCAATATTCTGGAAAATAAAAATATTTTAGCATAATTATAGTAGAGAATTTTAATTATTTTACTTCATGTTGATTTCTAATTTGAAAGAAAACATCTTCAACGGCTTCCCAGGGACTATCACAATCTCTGTAGTCACCCCATTTACCAGCTGCTGTTTCAATTGATGTAGCTGTACCCTTTTTATTTATAGATATCATGATAATGTAAACAAATATACCATTTATTAGATAAATGAAGATATGTGAAATATATATTTATGTGAAAATACTTGTGATCGTCGACAACAAGCTGGTTGTCCACATACTGCATTTGATCCTTCCAAATAATTTGGATCATAATGAATATCAGTTATATGTATAATTGTTAAATCATTAGGTCCTGTTGTTGGTGTCGAAATTTTATGACCAGTAATTGGTGGACCATTTTCATCTATGGCAATACACCAATTTTTAAGTGGATTATTTATAACACAGTTTCCCGATTGAAATATTATACCGCAGACAGTATCTGGTGTTAAATTTGGTATATTATTAAGGATATAAGATATTGTTGGCTAGAATTTTGATAACATTAATTAATTCAATAAGATAAATAAAGTAATACAAAAAATAAGAGTAAAAAAAAATCTTAACAATTTTTGTATGTTCCGAAAATGATTGTCATTTAGTTTGATGGAAACTATTAGATTAGTGCTATATTGGAGTAAGACAAAAACTGAGTGTAACCTAGGCAAAACTACGATCGATCGAAAATAAAGACATCCTTTGTTGCTCGTATCTATTAAAAGCTATTCATTTGATTAGACATTAAGGGGCTAACAACAAGAATGAATTAAGTAGACTACAGTAGAAACAGGAAATCTTAATTTTTCATTATAAATTATTATTTATATATTTTGAATGAATGTAAAGTGCTATCTAAATGTTAATGGTGAATAAAAGAAAAAAATATATAGAAATTTGAGCAATAGCATTATAAATTCATCACTTTTCAGACTACATTAATACCTTAAATAAATCAATTGGCGCAATGACACTCATTTTCTATTATCTTGTTTAAGGATCTTAATACGAAATGTAAGATAAACGTTAGGTTGAGTCCACAGCTCTGGATCTAGTAATTGAAAACTGGTTTCTGATTTATCTTGTTATATGCTTTGAATAGACATGAACGATTCATGTATGTCTATTACTGGCATTAGAAATACCATTTGTATAACAATCATAAATGAGTATGGTTTCGTACTTGATGAATAATTACGTTATAAAAAAATTCAATTCAAGATTGATTTCATTAATTTGTAAATTATGTTATGTTTTAAAATGTACATTTCCGTTAAATTCATATATTTTTCCTATAATGTCACATAAAATGTTTAATGTGATTGAAACAGACATTTTTGATAGTGATTAAAACAAACAAGTAACGTATGTTGTAATATTTTAAATCAAAAAACACAACTTACAGTATTAAGATTTATGAATCCAACACATACATCCTCTTGTTGTAATTTGGAATCGATGCATATACTTATTACAGCTGCAACAATTGTTTCATCATCTTCTCCAGCCAGTTTCAGTTCTAATATAACACCAACTATTTCTCGACAAGTACTACAAAGATCTGCTTCCTAATATATGTATAATACATATTGCTTGATATTAAATAAAGATGATTATAAGATAAAAAAAACTTACTGTCCGTGATTGATTGCTTTTCAAATTACAATTTTCTTTATGTTTATCTGAAAATTTTAATTGATTTAAAATATAGTTCAATGAAACAGATTTCTTATCACCAGACCCTTAGCACACATACTATTTAACATATTTGCATACTTGGGCAATGAATATTTACACTATGAGTGTAATTTAATGATAAATATTTTGTTTTGAAAAATAAGGATTAAATTTCAAATTCTTTGATAAAACAACAATCTGAAATTGTAGTTATTATACGTATTTTTGCATGGGATTACAAAATCTGAAATTGACGTATATTCATGTATTACTAGACATAAATATCTGATTATTTGTTAGTTGTCTAAAAAATGAGCAAGTGTGTTGCATACTTTATTGTATTTATATATACTATCAGTTCGGTTGACAAATACATTAATTAATTAGCAATAGAATCCATCAAATTTGAATAAAAAAATATTGACAATTATTTAAATACCACATACCATTGGTTTCTTCAATTGCAGTACAAACACTTGCGATTATTATGAAAAGAAGGTACAATAACCTCATTTTAAATTTAATTAATTATAAAATTAAGTAAAACTAATTTTTATTCTACACTATGCTTCGCGTATCCAAGTAATAAAATATTAGACTAACTTTTATCAAACTCTATCCATGTTTTATATACCCAAATTATTATATAATGTGTTTTAATTTGCTTCATATAATTAAAAACCTACAGATAACTATAAGCTAATTGCATACACGTAAAAATGTTTATGTTAATTAAGTCTTTTCAAAAGAGAAGTGTTTGGTTTAAAAAAATATTTGTGATTACTCAAAGTAGAAAAACAACTAATTGGGAAGATACTAATTTTTCATACTTGCCAAAAATTACCAAAAAATGACTTTTTTCTGTTCCCGATTTCTCGGTTTATAACATTATAAATAAAATAATACTTAATTTTTATTTACTTTCTACCTAAATCGCTTTACCAGAGATCATTAACGAATTAATCATCACTCATCATGTCAATTGTTTCTTTGCACACGTATCCCATAGACCGTCGTGACTTATTACCCAATAACCTCTTTCTGTTCCCAATTTTCCTTTTTTTATGATATTCATAATTTTAATTTCCATATACGTTCTACCTAAATCACATACTGTTTGTCAGTTGTCACCAAAAAATTTGAAAAAAAAAACAGTGAAAATCCCAGTGATGTATTATCTGGCAGCATGACAATTTTTTAAACAATCAGCCGTCGTTATGCATCAAGGCTGGAATATGAACATTGAGAGAAGATGAATGAAGGCCTTTTAAATTTAACATTTTCAGTTTTTTTTTAAACATTTAGTGTGTAAATATTTCTGGAAAATACTGTCTATTGTTTTCAACTATTGCAATAAATCAAATGTATTTATATATTAATTTATATAAACTTCTGCTCTAAAAAACAGACATTTTTATTAATTTTTATGATATTTGATATTTATTCCAAGCAAATTCCATATTTTTAATTTCAATTAATTACGCATTGTGCCTTGTATGAATAAAAATAGTTATTTGGGACGAAATTTTATTTTTTTTACTTATTATCGGTTTGAGTTTTCTTTATAAAAATTTCTAATACGAAGTTCATATTTAAGTCGATAAATATTAATTTGTTATTAATACATAAATACATATTTTCATTTCATATTT
>JANSTX010001220.1:0-22867 GCA_027564355.1 Penthetria funebris
AAAACTAATGCATTTTGTTTCAGATCTTTTTACACATACAATCATCTGCAATTGACTTTATCAATGATTTACCATTTACACATAAGCAAATTGTAACACCGTATGAATGTAATCATTGACTTGTAATAAATTTGTACGTAAATAAAACGCAACAGTTGAACAGAACTGCTAAATTGTATAATGATTCATATTGCTCCAGAGTCCCAGTTCGTATAATGTAATAAACACGAAGAACCTCAAGATTCAACGCCATTAAATTATCTAAAATACGACCGAAGGCTATCGGAGTTGATATAACAAACGCTATAAATCATAGTCGAACATTGGATAATGGCAAACACTATTATAATATTGTGTTGGTCGACTTTTAAGCAACCGTTTGACAATTTTGATTGCTGTTATGATGTGGAAATTGTTTGAAAGCTATAGAATATCACATTGCTTTAAGATGAAATTGCTTATATTCAAGTAAAATTGTTTATCGCTGGTATTAAATGAAGTGTCGATTTCTAATTCATCTTTATCAATGACACATCGCATGAATTATTCAAATATGTATATCTTTTTAAATCAAGATTCAAACTGTTTAAATATTCTATTAGAATCTTTTGTTAAATACCCATTCACATATATGAACGTATCCCATTCAATTGTGATAACCATATCGAGATGAAATTAACTATAAACGTATAGTCGATGTAATTAATATGTGCATATATTATCAAATGTGTCAACTGTCACATGGTGAAGTCTTTTTATATTATTTGGTACACCCAACCAAAATAAATAAATATTAATTAATTAATTAACATTTCAATTAACGTAGTTTATATTTAAAGAATCTGACGATTTTACTTTTATGAATATTTTTCTATTATTCTATAATTTAATAGATTTTTTTTGTTAAACGAATTTATTATACGTTGGTTTCTTGTATTTTTTTTTTTTTTTGGTGGTCGGCCCTTATCTTCAAAAATTATTTTGTCGGTTTAGTTACTATGTAAAACCAAATAATTCCACAAAAAGTGATTCATAATTATATTTTCTGAAATAATTATTATAAATTGGTCATATATATAGCTTATCAATATATTAATTTAAATCATTTTTGAATACTAACTATAAGAAAAATGTTGGACATACCATTTGCGTTTACTGAATTATATGAAATTTTTCATAAGGTAAATAAAATTTGTCTCAGTTGTCCTGTGAAATTATCAATTAATATTTTGTTAAATTTTAATTAATTAATTCGTTTATTCTAGTCTTCAATTTATACTATATTTATAGAAATATTTCTACTTGTTACTGTTATTTGGTTTTTAATACAAAAAAAGAAGAGCAATAAAAAGCAATTAACACCAGAGGTATTTTAAAATATATATTATTTATGAATCATTGTTTTATTAATTTTATGTTTTAATATTCAAATGTAATATAATTCATAGGAAAAGGCAATTATAATTGAAAATTGGATACCCGAACCATTGGTCGCTGATGTAACCAATGTTGATCATCCAGCAATTATAAATCCACGAACTGTAATCGGTCCAATTGGTAAACGTATTCTTATTGAAGGTTTTGATTGCCTTAATTTAGGTACACATAATTATTTGGGATTACTTGAAGATAAGCATATACAAGAGAGGGCAATTGAAAGTTTAAGGAAGTATGGTGTTGGATCGTGTGGGCCACGTGGTTTCTATGGAACTGTCGGTAAGAATATTGTTTTGTACAAATTGTTTCAATTTAAAATAATATACTTATACATTTAATTTTTAATTTTCCAGATGTTCATTTGGAATTGGAAGAACGTATTGCAAAATTTATGGAAATGGAAGAAGCTGCCGTTTATTCATATGGATTTTCTACGATTGCCAGTGCTATACCAGCTTATTGTAAAAAAGGCGATGTAATTTTTGTGTAAATCATTTTATTGTTTTATAATAAATTCAATATATTTTATTTTATTTTACCCATTTGTTTTTAGTGACGAATGTGTAAATTTTGCGATACAAAAAGGACTTGATGGTTCCAGAAGTAAAATTGTTTTTTTTAAACATAATGATATGAAAGATTTGGAAAACCATTTAATTGTGCAACAAAAATTTGATGAAAAGGTAAAATAAAAATTAAAAAAAAAAAAAAAAAATCTATTAAATTATGTATTACATGATTTTTTAGAATCCAAAAAAGGCTGGAAAAATTCGTCGATTTTTAGTTGCCGAAGGTATTTACATGAATACTGGTGAAATGTGTCAACTTCGTGAATTAGTTGAGTTACGAAAGAAATATAAATTAAGACTTTTCCTTGATGAAAGTATTTCTTTTGGCACAATTGGTGAAAATGGTAGAGGCATTACGGAATATTTAAAAGTTGAGGTATGTATAATAATAAACAATGTGTTTTCTTTTGTTACAAACTCTATAATAATGTTTACGTTTAAACAGAATGTTTTATGATAAAAAAAAATTATTATAATATTATTCACTCTGTCAAAATGAATTCAAATCATTTATACAAATAAAAGTGATATTGCGAAATATTTGTGAGTTAAAAAGGATTATTTTCTGGATTATATTGTGATAATGTATTTTTAGAAATCTTTTCTTATCCTCTCTTAATATCCATCAAATAAATTAAACAAAACCGATAATAATATTTTGTTTGCAGAGACACGAAGTGGATTTAATTTGTTCGACGCTTGAAGGCGCCGTTGGTTCAATTGGCGGCTTTAGTGTTGGAACAACGTTTATTGTAGATCATCAAAGATTATCTGGATTAGGTAAATTTTATATAATATATAATATTTAGCGTAGTGTTTAACGTACATGTCTGTTCTGCATTCAATTCACGATGGTTGAGTTGTACAATATTTTAAAATGTTATTTAATCAATCAATTATACATATATATTGCGATTGTATATTATCACCTGTTTTAATATTGAAATTAAATATTTTTCATACAGTTGTGTTGATTTAATATTTACAAAGTTTACTGAGTCATTAAAGTGCTGCTATTCAGTAGTATCATATGAATATACAAAAATGATTAAGATAATTGTAATAATTTATTTTATTTTTCGTTTTTAGGATATTGCTTTTCAGCATCTGCACCACCTTTATTATCACAAGCCGCAATATGTGCCTTAGATAAATTTGAAAGTGAACCAAATATGTTTAAAGAATTAAATAGTTGTTGTGAAAAATTACACAAGTAAATATTTGTGAATACAAAGAATATTTTTTATTCAACAGAACCAACAAATAAATAATTTGTTTTATTTTATAGTAAATTGAATGCACTTAGCCATATGACATTGCGTGGACATAGTCTATCTCCTGTTAAACATTTATATATTAAAAAATTGGATAAATATGTTAAAGAAGATTATGAAACAGAAAAGAAAATACTTTATCAAATTGTTGATGGCGTAATAAATTTAATAATTTAATATGAAAAATTTATGTGTGTATATTCATATTATTTTATTATTTATTTTTAGTGTCTTGAAAAAAGATTGGCACTTGTGAATGCAGAATATTTGGAAGACGTTGAAAAATCATGTCCACGTCCAAGCATACGAATAACAGCAAATCGTTTATTAACCGATGAAGATATTGAATTTGCATTTAAAACATTGGAAATGGTTACAAAGCAAATTATTGGATAGTGCCGGGAGGAGGTTATTTATTATTATTATTTTATTAAAATTATTAATTAAAAAATTGTTAAAAATGTACTGATACGTATAATAGCTTAGCAAGTAGTCGATACGTTCACAAAATGTAAAAGCTAACAAAAAAAAAACACACACACACACACAATTCTTAAGTAGTAATAAAACTATTTTGAAAAGTTTAAATTTACTGCTAAAAAATTTAAAGTATTGAGTATACATCATAATTTACTTGATAATTTGTCAGAATATCTGTTGTACCACCCCTCAATCAATAGTAGAATATAGATACATTTTTTACATTTTATATTTTGTTTAGGTGCATTGTTTCTTCGGAACTACAAATTAACCTAATTAGATTGTGAGAATCTATACACAATCAATTCCATGTTTTTTTCATTACACGTCCATTCATAACAATCGTAATCATCGTATTCCCATTATAGCCGAGAAAATTTATTGACATACATTACGAGTTGCAAGCACTCAACTACATGCGTTGATGTTATTTCATAATAAGGTGCCTAACCGCACCTCTTCACCCTTTCAACTTTAGTCATATTTCAATTGATGTTAGTATTGAAAGTACGTTCTCGATGGCGGAAGGTATTGCAGTTGTGATCCCCAGACTCACTAATTGTATTCAATTCAAAGTATATATTTAGAAAAAAAATATTTTTTTAAACATAATTTTATCTTTTATTTTTATAAAAATAACAGACCTTAAAGAATGACTATAAATTCATTTTATTTTATTTTTAATAATAACAATATTAATTTGACAAGACGTACGATTTTCGTTTCGTCATTAAATTTTAAACCAATTCATCAGTCACTTTTTGCATAAACCATAGCCGTTCTAGCTGGAATATATACCTAAAAATAAAATAAAATTTAAATAATAAAGAATTATTATGCCAATAAAAAAATCTCAAATATAAAATTTATTAACTTGAATAAAATTTCTTCGACCACCAAAACCAAGTGGATCGGATAAATGTTTACAATTTTTATCAATACGATTTTGACCACCAAATAATTCATCATCTGTACTTAAAATTACTTTATATGCTCCAGGTACTTCAATACCTACACGATAATCGGTAAAACTTTTTGTTGAATGGAAATTAAAGACAAACAAAAGACCAGCTCTTTCAAATACAATTATTTTATCATCTTCATGTTTACAACTTACATAAGCCTATAAAATAATAATTTTTATTAAACAGTGACAAAAAAAATCAAAACAGTCATAATTAAATTTCATTTAACCACATAAAACAAAACAAAAAAAAAAAAAAGGACACACTTACCGGATCACTTGCCAACCATTCATATTTCTCTTCGGTTAAATTCATTGCACGATCAAATTCATTTAAATATTTATACTTTAACAAATCATTATCAACTAAATGCCATTGTCGTCTAGCATAATGATACGAATCATTATTACCAATTCTTGGAAAATCTAACCATTCGGGATGTCCAAATTCATTACCCATAAAATTTAGATATGCTTCACCGCCAAGGGAATGTGTTATTAGACGTATCATTTTATGTAATGCTATGCCACGATCAATTATTAAATTTGGTTCTGATAAACATGACATATGCGTATACATTTCCTTATCCATTAACCAAAATGCTAATGTTTTATCGCCAACCAATGCCTGATCATGAGATTCACAATATGCAACTGTATTTTCTAACCATCTACGATTTGTTAATGTATGCACAATATTACCAATATTCCAATTTTCATCACGTGTTTCCTTTAGCAATTCAATCCATTTGTCTGGTATTGCCATACCTAAACGATAATCAAAGCCAACACCACCTTCACTTATTGGTCTACACAATGTTGGCAATCCCGATACATCTTCGGCTATTGTTATTGTTTGTGAATTTATTGTATGTAACATATTATTTGCTAATGCCAAATATATCATAGCATCTGTATCGACATTTAAACCAAAATATTCGTTATAATCACCGCTAAAACCTTCACCAATACCACGTGAATGATATAACATTGATGTGACCCCATCAAAACGATAACCATCAAAACAGTATTCATCATTCCACCATCTTAAATTTGATAATAAAAATCGTAGTACTTCATATCTAGAAATACAAAAAATGTATTTAATATAAAAATCAATTATGTAAACTCAAGTAAAATAGAACTTAAATAAATTAAGAACTCTAGAACATTCATCGACATCTTAACTGTGTCAATGGATATGACAAAAGTCAAAAGTTATGAGTGTTTAGCGACACTCACAGTTTTAATTACATTATATTAAATTACTAAACAAATGATTAGTTTTAATATAACTTACTCTGTATAATTAAATAGCCGACTGTCCCACAGTGTATGTTCACCACGATAGCCATCATGGAAGAAACAACTATTTGTACCATCAAATTGATTTAAACCATCTTCAACATTTTTACTTGCATGTGAATGTACAACATCTAATAATACATAGAGTCCTAAACGATGTGCTTCATCCACCATCTTTTTTAATTCATCAGGTGTTCCATAGCGACTGTGAAAGTAAATAAAATAGAATTAATAAAATATAATACTTAAACAACATATATATTTTTTATGTGATGATTTTTTAACTGGCCAATACGGTGTTTGAAAATGTGTACAAAACTACAGAACTGCTCTGAAATTTACAATATAGAGTCAATCTGGCAGACTTAATTGCACAATTTTTGCACATTTTCAAAAATTAGATCAATCAAAACAACCTCTTTAATCCATTGCCGATAAGCAAAAAATACAAAACGCTAAATTTTTCAACTAAATACAATATCTACCTCGATGCTGCATAGAAGCTTGTGATTTGATAACCAAAACTTGCATAGTAAGCATGTTCCATAATGGCCATTACTTGAATTGCATTATAACCTTGTTTAACAATTCTTGGTAAAATATTTTCGGCAAAATTATTATAGGTACCAACTTCTAAATTCTGTGTTGCAATTCCAACATGACACTCATAAATTCGTAATGATTTTGGCTTTGTTGGTCGATGATGTTTAAATATATATTTCTGAAAAATTATTAAAAAAAAAAAAAAAAACAATCTTAACATCTGATTGTGCACCTGTCTTTTTCGATATAAAATTAATTTACCTCATGTGCCGGTGGATTCCATACTTTTTGCTTATAATTTGAACCTTGATTTGCTTCTTTCGGCGGTTGATAAACATACTTAGCCCATGGTGATAATCTATCAACTAATTGACCTGATTTTGTTCGTATAATAATTTTAATTTCTGACAAATGATTTATTTGACATGAACCATCCTCTCTTGGTGGAATATATAATTCCCATTTACCATATTCTAATTTATTAAATGGATTTGCTTCCCATTGCCAACCATCTTTAATTAATAATCTAATTAAATTAATAAAATAGTCTCTTGTTTAAGTTTTGGAAAGGAAAAGGAGGCGGGGGATATATTGGTAAATGATATGAACATTTTAAAAATTATACTTACTAAAATCGCCTGTTAAATAAACTTGAATAGCTCCAGGTGCCCATTCTCTTGCTATTACCGAATTATCCTGTTGTATATGTAAACCATAGTATTTATATGCTTGGGAGAATTCACTTATACCATCATTATGTTTTTCTATACGTTCTAACCATTCTTTAAAGCACCCATGTCTGAAATAAAAAGAAAAAAATGATGTACTACAATATTTTACACTTGATATATTGTAGTAATACAATAAAAGAAGTATTTTCTAAATACAGAACACACATCGAGTAAAATATGGCATTAATAAAAATGTGTATTCCTTTCATTTTTGTTCTATTTCACAATATGATTTCTTACAATTCAAATTAAAATGAAACTATTTAAAATTATCATATACATTTCAACATCATACATTCTTCAGAAATTTATTGCTCAGCAATCACCAAATAAAATTACACCCAAACATTATCATCGTTAATATCTTATCCTTTACGCCAATTACGAAATTCGATAATAATTCTGTAGGTTTATCAAAGGATTTTAGGACTTTGTGAAATTATATCATATAACGGAACATTTATAAAATTAGACATAATTTATGAACAGTCGATGTGGAAAACATATTAATGCGATTCACATCACAATTTAATAATTTGTAGTCGTACAGTGTGAGTTTGCAGTAAAATTTTCTACAATAGTGATTAATATGTAAAACGATAACACGACTAGATTCTATTCAAAGTTTATGCAACAAATTCATGAACTCTCGAGGTTGCATAGGGCGGCATTAAGATTTTAATTTACCATTTTAAATTATACATGTACCATCAAATGTAAACTCAAATAACTATAATTGCAATTTTCCAACTGGAAAATATAGGATCAATCATAATTATCTAGTTATTGATTTGCGTGTGCGTTTTTGTCTTATATTAAAGATAACTACACTTAATACAATACATTATGTATTTTTTTATTTAAGGCAACAGCCAACAGCTGAATAATAATAAAATATAATAAATACAATATTTTTTAAAGGACGTCACCCAAACGCAAAACTTTACAACAGAAAATAAAATATATTTTAGCAATTTCAGAAATAAAAATGTATTTATTAAATAACACTAAAGTATATTCAATATAACTAAAAAAAAATGAATCCAAAATAATGTCATATCACATATTTTTAAATTTTATTTTCACATACATGAACAACAATTAACAAAAACAACCATTTTCCATACTAAACTTCCCAATGACGTTTACTATTCACAATCAGATAATAAAGAAATGCCATGGGCACCACTATACGATATTCAATTTAGATACAGCGGTTAAACAAATACAATAACCTCATTAATCGATTTTCGAAAAAATACAAATATTTTTGTTTAAAATTTAAAATTCAAAATTCAAAATAAAAAACCCGCCCAATTAGTATATACGGCGAAATTATACTCTATTCGCATATTACATACTCCTTTCGTCGTTGCGCAAAGATCAACTCAGTTTATTAAAATAGATAGTTTCGTCGGTGTGCAGAAACATACTCAGTTCTTCAAATTAGATGCTCTTTTGACATTTAGTTTTGCGCATTCGCAGTACCGTCTTTGTTATTGATTTTTTAGTTGCTTTATGTTGATTTTTTGTTTTTTATATTTTTTTGTTTTTATTTTTATTTTTTTCTTTTTTCGAAATTAAAATTATTGTAAATTATCCTCAACAGGTCGATTATTTATTTTCACTATGGCAACATTATATGTTGTCATATGATTTGTGAACGTATTATTTATTGTTTCTTTAATGGTATTACTTGACTTGGTACACATACGTAACGTATTTGGATTTTGATTTCATTAAACGTAAGTAAAATTGTTTTTAATTTGAGAAATTGGGAATTGAATGTATACCCATGGTTCAGTCTCTCTTAAATATTGACTGTTCACTTAGCTAGTCTGTTCTAGCTAAGTTAAAATTTCTATATTTCAAAAACTGAGCCTTTTTGAATATAAGTTTCCATTATCCTTTCAGTAGAACTACTCATGTTCCATAATACATCACAAATATGTGATTTAAGTTTTTTTTTTTTCAAAAATAAATATTCAATAGCCTCTGTATTCGACATATGTATATCGAAATAATTATCAGCACCTTGTTCTCGTGTGTATTTCATATTTATTGAATAAGTCGGATTTTGTTACCCACCCTTCGTTATTTTCATATACCCATTATTTTTAAAAAAACGCACCATAAATAAGACGTATTTAGTTGTTCTTATATGATTACATTAGCAAAATTTTATGTGATATACTCGGGCAACTTGGACGAATGGCGTGCCCGACTAACGTATAGATTACAAAATTTATCATTACCTCAACATGATGTTGTCATCTTGTTTGTCGACTGACTGGGAAATCAGCTCACCAACAAACTAAGTATCTGATAATTTATAAACTACTCTACTAAATTACTCAAAAGTAGAGCTACGTGTAATTAAAAGAACTGAACCAATTCTATTAAGCACATTAATTACAAAAACTTTTTGTGTAGAATTCAGCAAAGTGGTGTTGCGACATTTCTTACACGAATTTCAGAAAATATATTACCATCATCATTATTCACTATCATGATTAGTAGTTAGTAGCAGAACATCTTGACTTTTATTTTACAAGGCAAATATTTTAGCAACAAGAATTTCATTCATATATCTTATGCAGACAAACAATCAATTCACATATTTTATTTGTTATTTGGTTAACTATTCATTCTTTAATTTGGTTATTAGAAATTAACTCGATAGTAAAACCGACAAAGAATATAGCCCTTAACTCATTTAAAACAGTATATGTATGAGCTGAAAAGTAGGATACTTTACCGCTAAATGTATTCTGAATAGTGTAACTTGGCTTTCAAATACAATTCAATACAACACGAATATAGATTAAAGTTACATTTTTGTTATAGTTTCAGTGTATGATATATGAATCAAAAATAAAATTTCTATAATGCATTTATTTATTTATTTCAGGTTCATGAAATGATTAAAGATTTATTAAATTCATATAAATTATATACACCATTACAATAATTGGTATATCACAATTGTCAACAGCATTTAAAAACTGGTGAAATTAATCAAATAGATGTATCATTTTGTGTTATTTTAATTTGTTTAAGAGATTTTTATTACCAAATATTTTTGTTTATGCATCAAATTCATCATCATCTGAACCTTTACGCTTTGAGAGTGCATAGGGCGGGCATTACGTTGTTAATTTACCATTTCAAATTATACATGTAACATCAAATGTAAACTCAAATAACTATATAATTGAAATTTTTCAACTGGAAAATATACGATCAATCATAATTATCTAGTTATAGTTTTGAATTTTCAGTAGAGTGGTGCATAAATCTCCAGACACATAGTTTGTTGTTGAATTGTTTTTTTAATCAGTCGACAAACACGACATTAGCACTTCAATGAGAATAAACAATATCACTACTTGTGCTTTAGTAATTTGATTTATTTTATTGATTATATAATACACTCAATTAGCCTAAATGTGCCGTTATAAATTTATATACCATGTATTCATGTATTTCCAGATTAATAGACCTAAACACTATGACCATTATTAGTTGCTAATAATACTTGAAGCTAATAGATCACGATACAATTTAAATTAAATTAGAATGTCTCATTGATCAGCGATAAGATAGAAAATTACAACGGATGTAAAATGCAGAGAAATTATATTATTGACTATTTTGAGTCTGTAAGGTTCAATGTGTATTTTTCATGAATCAAGTGAATGACTGAAATCTAGATTTACTTAATTCACGTAGAAGAGCCTAACTCGATCACAATTTATGTCAATTTCTGGCGTATGATTGGGGCTATAAAAAGAGTAAATGTGGTGTTTGTCCAACGCATGAAAAATATTTTATCAACAAACTAAAGGTAGCTGAGAATGTATATACCAATCTACTTAATTATTCAGATGTTCAGCCGAGCAACTTTAATTGATTATTCTAAATTTATTTCAACTTATTGACATATTTGGATGATAACTAAATTCTCATGTATATGTCTTTTGATATACGATTTCAGTAAATGTGTACACGTTTTATGTATTATATACACTTCTATGTTAACTAATTTAAATTGTCGTCATAGCCAATGCAAATGAAAATTCTGAAATTTATTTATTTGACCGAATTTTATCTCTAAGTGAAATTTGATTTTAGTATACGAAGCATTAAAGGTCAAGGTTAGTTTCGCATTTGGTGTAGATAAAATGAATGAATGTGTTTGTATGCCGGCAAGAGAAGATAAAGAAAAAATGTATATATGATATGGTCACAATATAGGTGAACTTCAAATAACCTTCAATTAATAAACTTGAATGAGTCTATTTTTCATTATGTTTGCCTAAAATTAATAATTAAAATATCACAAAAATATGAAAATGAAATTAAATTAAAAAAAAGAAAATAATCAAAGCAAGAAAATTTAAATTTAGATTTTTTTTTGTTTTGTATTCATTTAACCTTAAGGTGACATTGAATTTCATATGCACGAATTGAATATTCAAATGAATTTAAAATTTTAAAGAAATTTACCTTAGAACTATGAAAGATGAATAGAAAACCAAAAAAACAAAAATCCATTTTTTCCTAAATTATTAACAAAAAAAACTCATACCTTCGTCTTATCTCCTTTTCATGAGATTTCAGGTACGGATCAGCGCCAAACAATTTATCTATTTCAGGAACTTCAATTTTCATAGGATCCATAGCCACTATATATATATTATATTTGTATATATATATATATTTGAATACACTATACCCTTATGAACTGACTATAACTAATTTATTTCACTTAATATGCTGTTAGTAGTTAAAAGGGAGTTGAAGTTGAGTTGAGAGTTGAAGAAAACTTTAACTGAATATTTATTTCGTTGCGTTATTATATGAATATTGAAATATTCAAAAGTTATTTAATGCATTGGAAATGAAATGAACACGACCGACATATTTTGCTCATCTAATCTCAACTAAACTGAAATAAAAACTTTGATGAATTGCTTTGCAACTTTAATATATATGTATATATAATCGTATATTGAACATTATATACATATATTTATTATATGTTGCACAGTGTTTTTTCTATTATTTAATTATTTTATTTTATTTTTCTGTTATTAATAATCGTATAGTCGAGTCGTCTTTATAATTTTATGATAAATTAAAATAGATTATCGCAATTTTATTATACAATCGATAGTAGAGATGTTTTCTTTTTTTGCCATACTAACAACAACATCTTACTAGTATTTACTAAACATACACATGATTAATGTTATTTATTAACTTCAATAATTATTATTTAACAAACATTAATTATATTGTTTTGAATAACTAATTTATGCAAACTATATAATATGTGCTAGATAAATGGTTTTCTTTGAACTTTGTCATCCATCATCCCTCAAAACACCAGTATTCAATTTCCTTCTACAAAAAATCAATTCAGTACAATGATGGCCATGAAAATAGAATCTACAGGATATCGATGAATAAATTTATATGTACACATTATAAAATTCTGGAAAATTGCAAACGGTAATAATCAAATAATTCTATACAATTTTACTGTACTTATTATATCCATGACAAAGTCAGATGATAAATTCTTCACAAATAAAATCCTTAATTACAATAAACATAATATTATGCTGCCTAAAAAATAGGTACCAGCAAACATCACGTACTGGTCAAGACGTTAGTCATAATTATAATACTGATTTAACAATCGAGTATAGAATATTAAATGATTTTCTCTATAATTGTGAAAAGTCTTTAAAATTCATGCATGACTTAAACAATCACCAAGTACAAAAAACGAAAAAAAAAAAATTACCATTTATTTACATATGGAACATATGGGTATAGGCATTGGTGATTACATTTGATGTCTAAATCATTCATGACTTGTATTATACAGAATTCAATGGATTATCACATATAAGCTTAACATACTGATTTAGAGAGGAATCTCTTTGTGTCTGTGGTTTGATTTAAATTGCAATATGGTCACATTTATCCTATCACCAAACATATATAATACTCAAATGGTATGATCATAATACTTGTAATACGCATTCTAAATGTATTATAAAAAATCAGATGAACATACACTTGAAAAACAGTACAAGAAACATATTTTTGGCAATACACTCAATTATACTTCAAATATTTTGTCAATTATACAATTCACGTACACACTATAATTTATTTAAGACGATATTTTTAAAAAGATGCCAATATTAAAGAAAATCAGCAAACTCATAAAAAATGAAAAAAAAAATCTACGTTCTATGGTTCAAAACAATAAACAATGAATACGACCATCGATAATATAAACATTCAATACATGGTCCTTAGTATCGTTACACCAAATAGAAAAGTGACGAATGCTTGAACACAATGTACTTTGATTAACTACCATAGGTCAAACAGTGAATACACATCAGTAATTTTAGTAATTTATCATGCTGATATTAATTTGTATTTTTTTTTTTTTTTGCAGTTATTTTTAAGGTAGTGGCTATCCCATGTAATGTTTATTAACACAAAATACACTTTTAAGTGCAAATTCATATGAATTGAGAGCAATCAAATAAAGAAATTTTTGGAACATTTGTTTTGAATTATAATGGTGACCATAAAGTGTAGGAAAATCACATCTGCAAAAACAGACGAAAAATTTACGATTTAAAGTTACATTGAAATTTAAATTTGTGACCAAATGTAAAATTGTGCGACAATTGAGGATGTTGGAATACTCGATTACATAGTAGAGTAATCGCCATGATAATATCCGTATAGAAAAAATGTAGCGCACCCACATTACGCCAATACTGAAGTGAATGTATATAACTCTGGTGTGAAACGATTATTACCTAGAAGCGTCTTTGTATTGTATTGTTGAAGTACCGGCCCAAATGTAAATATCGTACAGGTTTTATATATGTTATATATATAAATATATATATATAATGGCAATATTTTCTGAGTACCCGTGTCACATTAAATATGTGACAGTTTCTGAACTGTTAAGACAAACAAAGTTGCCATTCCCTGGTAATATATTTTTGGCCAATTAAAAATATTTCATACATATTTTTTTTATTATATTTTTATGTTAAATATGATTAAAATTTAATCTACCACCAATTTATTTCGTATACAAATAATGTTAAATTTAAATTATCAAAAAATTGTAAAAATACCGCAATGACTTAATTAAGTAAACATAATACAAAGCCAGCAGTTTAATTAATTGAAATTAAATCGAAATGAAAAAAGTGTATAGTTTTTTTTTTTGTCTCTTGATTCACATAAGAAAGTCGAATAATGGGTATGAAGTAAAATTTATGGGTTACTCAATGAACATTTTTGATTTAGTTAAATAGTAACTATATTGACAATGAAGAAGATTATTGGCTTTGTGTGATCATAGTTTGATATAAAATAAAAGCCATTTTTTTATAAATATTATTCAATTAGAATGTTCATAAAGGTTTATTAATTGAATTCAATTTAGTGCTTTTTTTCTTTCTTGTTCAAAAAATTGAATTTACATTAAATTGTTTGTGAATTTATAAACTTTTATTTAAATGGAATATTTAAAATTTTGGTAAGTTTAATTATTGTAAATTTGCATACGACTAAGAAAATGTTACGATGTTTTTTTTTTTAAATTACTGTCTTATTTAAACAATTACATAATTTATTTGTCGCAAATATTATGTAATTGTTTATATATAAAAAATATAAACCGTTCTCTTGAGAGCAAACAGAGTAATCCTTTTTCTCAGTTTTAGTTCCACCTTACTTCGAACTTGATCACATAATATATTTAATTGCTAATTAGGCTGCGTTACTATGTATACAATAATCATCTGGGATTGATGAGCTGTAACCTTCTACAAAAAAAAAAACTAAAACTTTCTACATGATATAGAAAAAAATGATTTAGTTGTTAGTTTATTTTATTAATAGCAAAATTATTAGGCCCCCTTTAACAAATTAAGTAAGTGATGATTCATCGCATTGGAACTAGAAAATATTTGACTTAATCTCTCTAATCTATGAGATAGAGAGTTGTTTGGGACAATAATTTTAACATCAATCCTGTATATTATGTTAAACTACTACTAAGTCCTGTATGGAAACAAAAAAGAGCTGATATGATGCCAATGACCGATCAACAAGATATAATCGAATAAAATACCAGTTTATACATACAAATGTGCTCGAATCTGATAAATTCGCATTGCAGTATTATTTAAAAATTAATGACTGAATAAAAAATAATGTTTCCAAATATTACTCGTATACGAATACGGTTAGAACATGATATATTTATGATAATTATTACTAAAATCAATTGATTAGTAATTGCAAACCATGTAGAATATATGTTCGTACTATATCACTGACTCGATTTATTATATATTAATTATATTGTATTGTATATTGAGCAATTGGTGATGAATGAACTGGACGATAACAAAATATCATCGTAGTTACGCAACCCATATCTTTAATCTTGATATTACATGCATATTAGAAACGGCAAATTAAAATCGTAATAACATCCTATGATGCGGCCGGGGGCTGGAATATTTTCAAAGAATTGAGGAATCCTGTAAAGAGTTAAAGAGAAGAAATGAAAAATAATCATTAGGACTCACGAATGAATTTTATACTGAACATTACTTATTTTATTGAGTACCATTTAATGACGCATACTTAATAAACTAGAATTATTATTTTAAATGTATTAGATATCTGAAAGTATACTAATATTTGTCATTATGTCGTGTTAACTTGTCGATATTTTTAGTACAACTTACTAAGTAAAATATTATGTATTTTACATTCCAGAATTCTATTTTCCTTTCTGTTTGTTGTATACGATAGATAACTAGTTGATGAATGTATATATTGTTATTATTATAGGACTACGGTTAATTGTATTTATATATTGATAACTGAAGTCCCTAATCAGATACGGTTTAAAGTTCAAGTTGAAACTTAATGTAATTTAACAATGTTGGTTGTCTGTTATTTACAATAACACATTTAGCAAACAGTCAGGTTGTCACATAGCGAAATCATCTGAAACTATGCCATGAGAGAGCATAGGGCAGTTTACGATGCTAATTTGTCGTTTCAAATATACATGTAATATCAAATAAGTATAATTGAAACCTGTCAACTGCAAAATATAGGATCAATCATAATTATCCAGTTATTAATTTGAATATTTTAGTAGAGTTGTGCATAAATTTCCAAATACCTATTTTAATGTTAAGATGTTTTGTCAACTATTCAACAAACACGGTCATAGCACCATCTTTTAAGGTCTCGATCACACGCTATTACTGACATATACAGTGATCGAGTTATCGGTGACACCGCGTGGAGGATAAAGATTGATTGAGTAACATCGATAATAGTTGGTCACTCCATTTATCACCTCACATAGCGAAATGCTTAAAATTATATTCCATTCAGATAAACTTATTTGTGAAGAAGTCGCTTAAATATTACATACCTTCTTTATATGCTTATTTCAATGAAACAATTAGATACTCATTATATACGTACGTACGGTTATAAAATATGTAATTTGCAATAAAATATATTACACCCCCTAAAATCTCACCAATTTCCCAGAATAAAGACCGATTTATAATAAATAACATTCGAGGAAGGATTGTATGATAACTTAAGAAAATATTGGTTATGTTAAAAGGTTAAGATGAAATTTTGTATTCAAAAACAAGGAGATGAATTTATATGTTAACTTTGTGCACTTAATCATATTATGTTAAAATATTATATATTTATGTACTGATAAATTAATAAGCCGATATTAATTACTTATTATAAAAACAACACTTTCAACTATTTCTATTTATTTATTTAATTAAATAAATGTCAAATTGATAGTGTATTTAGCACATGGATTACGTTCATAATATGTGGAATATTGTGGAAGATAATTTACAGTTCTTTGGCAATATTCGAATGTTATAAAAAGTTTTTAAAAACATAATATTTAAAGACTATATTTAATTTTAAATTATAAAAATGTGTACTGGCAATCTTTAATTTAATAGACTTTTGGTTATTTTCATTTATTTATAATTATATCCAAATGTAGTATATTTATATACTATACTGACCTTTGTTTATATTGATGTGCTTATTCTATGTATTGCATTGGAAAAAGAATATTCGGAAATAATTTGAGAGTAAATAATTGAGTTGCTATTATATAATCAAGAAATTGTAAATCGCAAATAAATTAGTTCACCAGTTGTTTTTAAACATTTGAACAATTGAACAAACTTTTGTTTCTGTAAACTTTTAATTACAAAATATTTACGAACGTGTGTAGAACGTATATATGTCACATATATATATAGCTAACTTCACTATTATTTTGTGCGAAGTGATATTTTGAGATCAAATTAATAGCGAAGCAAAACGTCAAACGTCTACCTTTTTACTTTTTAACATCAATAAATTTTTAAAAACATAAAATTTCAACTTTTGGTGCGGATAGAGACTTATTCCATCATGAGTGGAATTATAAGAATGTCGTCTTTATTGAATAAAAATATTAGCACAATGGTAATTTATTGTATTAAATTAAAGTAGAAAATGTATTTTCTATTTCTTCCCTAAAAATTAACTTATGTAATCAAAATTTAAAATAAGACTTTTTTTTAATGATTCCTTCACAATTAATTATTTATTTGATGTAATAATATGAAATCGATTGTTCGTGCATATTTAAATTAAATAACATTTAACTGATTTTAAATATATTAAAAATAATTTTAAAAATTTGACATTAGTGTGTGTGTATCAGGTTATGTTTACTTTGTTTTTTTTTTTCTTTGTGAAATCTAAAATATTTTTTATTTTCTAATTCTTTTTGCTCCCCCTTTGCTATATAGTTGAAACAAGCCTCATCTATTACAACAAGAAATTTACATTTCTCATATGGTCAACATAATGCTGAACAAAAATCAGATGCTATTTCAAAAGAATATCCAGTTGTGGACCATGCATTTGATGCAATTGTTGTTGGTGCCGGTAATTTCATTTTCTACATTTTTTTTTCCAAAATAATAATTTAGAATCATTAATTATTTAATCGGCTGTCTTTTATTATATATATATATATGTTTATTATTTTTCAGGTGGTGCTGGACTTCGTGCAGCTTTTGGTTTAGTTGCAGAAGGTTTTAAAACAGCTGTTATAACGAAATTATTTCCAACACGATCGCATACAATTGCGGCTCAAGGTGGCATTAATGCTGCTCTTGGTAATATGGAACCAGACGATTGGAAATTTCATATGTACGATACAGTTAAGGGGTCTGATTGGTTGGGTGATCAGGATGCAATACATTATATGGCACGTGAAGCACCGCAATCGGTAATTGAATTGGAAAATTATGGTATGCCATTTTCACGTACAAAAGATGGTAAAATTTATCAACGTGCATTTGGTGGACAAAGTTATAATTATGGTAAAGGTGGACAGGCACATCGTTGTTGTGCGGTTGCGGATCGTACTGGACATTCTCTATTGCACACATTATATGGTCAATCATTGAACTATGATTGTCATTATTTTATTGAATATTTTGCATTAGATTTAATATTTGAAGATAACGAATGTAAAGGAGTAATCGCATTAAATTTAGAAGATGGAAAAATTCATAGGTAATTTTTTTTTTTTTTTTTTTCTATTTTAATTATGTATTTATACGATTTTTAAATCATAGATTCCGTGCAAATAGTACAGTACTAGCTACTGGAGGATATGGACGTGCATATTTTTCATGTACATCAGCACATACATGCACTGGTGATGGTACGGCAATGGTATCACGACAAAATTTACCAAATGAAGATTTGGAATTTGTGCAATTTCATCCAACAGGTAAATCAGAGATTATTTTTTTTTTTAAGTAAAAATCATTTTATACGAGTATGTTAAATTATTGGATATTTAACGATTAATTTATTAGAGAAATTGTTTGACAATTTTTTGCGAATACACTATAAAATTATAAACTAGGATATATTCAACATATCAGTTAGTGAAATTTTTGAGGGGTGAATACAAAACCAATTATAACATATGTAGTTCATACGTTGATCTAAACACTGTACGTGGTAATATTTTTCATGCTTATTTTAGTGGCTCCTTAATTTGAAATCTAAATTTATTACCCTTTTTATGTCTACGGACGCTGATATAGTTCATGAAACAAAGACATTGTAGCAAAATACCCTATCATACTCAAGTAGAAACTATAATTGCCTTAATTGTATTCAATGCTTTAGACGTTAAAATAATTTAAAATATTTAAGTTTCCTTAGTGTACATTTAATAAATATCATAATTATTTTAAAAAAACATTATCTATCAACAATAGGAATTTATGGTGCTGGTTGTCTTATTACTGAAGGATGTCGTGGTGAAGGTGGCTACTTAATCAATTCAAAGGGTGAACGTTTTATGGAACGTTATGCACCGGTTGCAAAAGATCTTGCATCACGTGATGTAGTGTCACGTGCAATGACCGTTGAAATACGTGAAGGTCGTGGCATTGGACCAATGAATGATCATGTTCATTTACAATTACATCATTTGCCACCCGATCAATTGGCATCACGTTTACCAGGTATATCTGAAACAGCAATGATTTTTGCTGGTGTTGATGTAACACGTGAACCAATACCGGTTATACCAACCGTTCATTATAATATGGGCGGAGTACCGACTAATTGGCGAGGTGAAGCACTAACAATTGATGAAAATGGAAAAGATGTTATAATTAATGGATTGTATGCGGCGGGTGAATCAAGTTGTTCATCGGTACATGGTGCAAATCGTTTAGGTGCAAATTCATTATTGGATTTAGTTGTATTTGGACGTGGTGTTGCCCTAACAATAGCCAAAAAACATAAACCTGGTGAACGTCCGCCAACTGTTAAAGATAATGCTGGTGAATTTTCTGTTGCTAATTTAGATAAATTACGATATAAAAATGGTAGTATTAATACGGCCGATCTAAGACTTAAAATGCAAAGATGTATGCAAGAACATGCGGCCGTATTTCGTGATGGTCCAGTACTTAAAGAGGGTTGTGAACATATGAAAAAAATTTTCAAAGAATTTGAAGATGTTATTGTTTGTGATAAGTATGTTATTTTATTTTATTTTATTAAAGTAGCAAATTGAATATTAGAAATTAATTTTGAATTATTTTTTTTCTTTGTATTTTTAGAACATTAGTATGGAATTCAGATTTAGTTGAAACATTGGAACTACAAAATTTAATTAGTAATGCAATAATGACAATTGTTGCTGCTGAAAATAGAAAAGAATCAAGAGGTGCTCATGCACGTGAAGATTTTAAAGTGCGATTAGATGAATTTGTAAGTAGATTGTTGAGTTTTTGTATAAATGCCGATGGATTGGATGGATTTATTGATAATGAATACGTGATGTAGTTATTTATTTGGTTTAAAAAAAAAAATCATCTAACATTCAGCAGTAATGTAAATAAAATAGATACTTTTAAAAAGGGTATACTATCAATAATTTTCAAATTGAATTAAAATCAATCGGTATTTTTTGTACTTAAATTTAAATCAATATTTTTTCAAACTAAAATTTACAGTAAATTTACAATAATTACTTAGCTTTAATGGTAAAAGTGATTATTTAGATTGTCTTGAATCAATTTATATATTTTATGTTTCTGTTTTAGGATTATTCAAAACCATTAGATGGTCAACAAAGAAAACCAATTGAAGAACATTGGCGAAAACATTCGTTAATTTGGGTTAATGATAAAGGTGATGTAGAAATTAAATATAGACCCGTTATTGATAAAACATTGGACGCAGAAATGAATACTGTTCCACCAGCAATTAGATCTTATTAGATTGCCCTAATGTTTAGTTTATTTTTTTTTTCCATTCTACACTTTAATGGATACTTGTCATCTAAAGAATTTCGTGGTATTATTATATTTTATCGATAAGATACGTCCGCTGTTTATATACATAAAAATATTTATTATTAATGTTTGTACCTTAAATATTATATAGTAAAAAAAAAAAAAGAAATTATAGGTGACAGATTTTTTTTTTTTTATATACCATACTATGATTTGTTTTTAAAAAAATAAATAATTTTATCTGAACCGAACCTTTTTTTTTTTAATTAATGAAATTTTGTATTATATTATTGAAAAAAAATTAAGTATCACTTAATAATAATTATGTTATTATAATGTAGTTTTATTAATTGTTAAAATGGTTTCCCTGTTTTAAAATTAAATGTTTTATTATTTGTTAACAATATTTATGTATATTTTTAAGAACTTTATGGATGATCTATCTCAGTCACGAATTGTACTGGTATTGTAATTCAAACAGATCCATATACAATAAATTCTTTATATTTAAATTATTTATACTTTGTCATTTTAATTTGATTCTATTTAATTTGATATATTGAATACCAATTAGAAGTAATTTAATGGTACAAATCAAACATGATATATTTATTTACTAGTAAACTGATATTGCAATATTCTTTGGAAAATAAATTATTAGTCATTATAATATGGGCGGAGTTCACATACTAAAACAAAAAAAATGATTTCTATAATTAAGAAAAATATGCCTGTGCATATTGTAATATTATCTACTATAACCTTTAAGTAGTCTTCAGAGTTATACTTTTGTGTCGCATATTACCCTATATCATGATGTTGCACCAAGTATTTGACAATATGCTAAAAGAATATAAAACACCAACCAGATTCTCGTTCTCTTTAGACTCTCTAATCGTCAACTCTGTCTCCTGTTACTTTATATATCGGTTTGTATTTCATATAAATAGATTCTAAATAGATAGATATTTTTGGTAACTGGTTTATATAAGACCATAAGGATACATGTATGATGTATTTGAGTAATATGTAATTGTCCTATTGCACAGATAAATATATTATTGATATACACAAATTAAGGTTCAACATATGTTGTTGATTGTGATATGTTATTTAATTTGATATTTATTGGTTGGATGTTTTTATGAGGACCCAATAAAGTGGCAATGTATGATAATGTTTTATATTTATAGTTTTTATTAGGCAAACTAATTCATAACCAGCCATAAACTAAATCATCCAGTACATTTCCTTAAATAAATCAAATAAACAATTACTCCTTGCAGTGTGGTTATATATTGAAGATATTGTGCAACACGAACTTTATTTTAATAAACAATGAAATAAAGGAATAGCTTGCAAATATTATTAATATATTAATTAACGGTAATGATTTATAAAAAAAAAATACTAGGAATAAAATTCAATAATAAAAATACTTAACAAGGTGATAAAAAAACCATTAGGTTAAACTTTGTTCACAAATAATAGATATACATATTCCAGCTGAAGAAAGTCTCCATATTAAAATGGATATTCAGACAATTGTGACAAAGTTTCCTCATATTTTTTAATAGTTTCAGGGATCATTTCAGATAAAAGT
>JANSTX010001231.1:0-41404 GCA_027564355.1 Penthetria funebris
TAAATTGGTCACACTACTATACAACCATAAACAAATTATCTAAAACTTAAAACTTTTAAGTTAAGCCAAACCAAACCTACTTATGATTGGAATAACTGTGATTGAATATGTGACACATTTTTGTTGCTTGCTCATAGTTTTCTAGAGAAGAATTTTACTAATTAAATTTAGCTTTCACTTAATTAATAATATATTCGGTCTTATATAAACAATACATTCATTTTATATACCAATAGATAAAAGATAACAATTAATTACTGTATGGGTTTGTCATTGGCATTTTTTTTTTTGCATTTCATAGAAATCGATTTGATCTTTGTTGGTGGTTAATTGCGATATGTTAAGTTTTGTGCCAATCATTATCTTTACTATATAGATATACTCTGTTTTCAAGAACAAGAAAGTGGTCATCTGTTCATATTCTTCTAGCTCCTTCCCATTCCTAAGTCTTATTTAGGCCATTATACCTTACAATTTATTTCTCCATTACTTCCTTGTAAATCGTCAAACTTAGCATTTAATCTGGATGTATAGTTATACCGTTGAATACAAGTAATACACAATGATTATACACATTCCAATGGAATATAGTCGCATAACTAAAATTTCCTTTTTTTTTAATAAATATTGACTTGGTGAATAAGTCTCACCACCAACAAATTTTAAGTAGCTAAAATTGTATGCACCTAATATATTAATGATTTATTCAAATGTGGTTGATCATCATCAACATCAACATTAGTATCATCCTCATATCAACCCAAACAGTACTATGAATATAGCTGATTCACTGTCTAATGATTTATGATAATTTACACTGTACTATCAGACGTTCATTGGTTATCTAAACTAAATTCTCATTTTGGTAGTGTATACAAGATATTCAGTTGTAATAACTGTTGAATCATAGTTTGCGGTCAGAAGAAAAACATCCTACGGTTCTGATGGTCCTAATCCTAAAATGATTAGTTATAGCTTATATCTACACACTTAAAGAGGATAATTATATCACTTTATAATATAGATAACCACTAATTTCTCATCTTGTACTTAAGGAATTTATTTTGTTTCAATATTTGGAATGTTTTTTTTTTTTTTGACAATTGACGGTGAATGCTAAAACAGATCTAAGGTTTCGGATACATAAGGTAAATGTTTGGTATGTGGAAAAGAGTTTGGCAATCGTCAGAAATTTTTAAAAGTCTTAAAGTTAAAATGGGTCTTACACAGGATTAATAAGTATGTGTGCATATCTATAAAATTAACTAATTACTGATACCAATCTATATCTCGGTGAAAATTGAAACGTGACAAATAACAACGTGTCACAAATTCAAGTTTTCATCAATATGTGAATATGATATGTATGCTTTCCATCACTTATTAAATCATCTGAAGAAATCAACAACCGAAAAGGATCTTTTGCATTCAAATACATTCATATGTTTTTGCACACGATCTATTTTGATGGCCTTAAAACGAAAAGCTTATGAAATTATTTGGTAATAATTGTATAATTTTTATGTATGGTAATGAATAAGGTAGCTGCGACTACCATCTAGGTTATTCAACCAATTTTTAACTCTACGCGGTGGTAATACGGTATACGGTACATGTCAGTAATGGCGTGTGATAGTGGCTATATAGATGGTGTTAATGTCATGTTTGTCGACTGGTTGAAAAAACATCTCAACAACAAATTAGGTAGCTGAAATATTCCAATGTATAACTGGATAATTATGATTAATCCTACATTTTCCAGTTGACAAATTTCAATTAAAATTGTTTGTGTGTATATTTAATGCTACATGCATATTTGAAACGGCAAATTAACATCGTAATGTCGCCCTATACACTCTCGAGGCATAAAAGTTCAAATGATGAAATGCTGATCCATATAATGTGATTCGGAAACTTTATATATACCTTTCAGAACGGAGCCAACTTAATAACATGTAAATACTAAAAGTTCTGTTAATTAATAATATGTTAAATTAGTTAGATATTTAAGTTTGCCAGAGAAATGTTATTAGATAAATTGTATTCTATTACTCTACAATTTGGTGTTCAAATTCACAACTTCACATAAAATATACTTCAGCAACAAACAATAAATAATGTCACTGTTTCTTCTTCGATCTAGAGGACGTATGCAGTAATTAATATTACGGTATTAAACGTCCAATAAAACTAAACTATTAAACACATCAAAACTGAAAAATAAAGTTAAAATGTTACTCGAACTCGAATAACTATAGAAGAAGAAGTATCAATTTTTGAAGCATTCCACAATATCATGAAAGAATTACATCAAAATGTTAGAAATTATTCAATAATTATATTACTTATTAATCATGGAAATTATGTAATTACTTACGTAATATTAACTTTCATTTGTAACAAGAAATTATTTGTTTACATGTATTTCACAGTCACAACTCACAGAACTTATTAATATAATTTTTATTATTTAAATAAAATATAGTACAAATTCAAATGTAAAACAAAATTAAAACGTATTTTCACATTAAAAAAACACATATTTGACAAGTATCAAATTTTCATGCAATTTGTATATGGCTAACCACACGTTATCAAAGCAGGGTTGTCTATTCACCTTTCGTTCATCTAGTACCACATTAACTAGGGCAATGCTTTTCCAAAATCAGATTTGTCAACAAAAAAGTAAAATCGAAAATAAATGTTAATAGTAAATTTAAAAATTAAAAATTTGAAATCAAAGAAGTCAATATAATGTTTTGCGCATGCTGGAAAGTTGTCAAACTTCTAAATTGGCGAATCAAGTGCGTTTGTTCGCCTCCAGCGACAAGAGTATATCTGCATATATAGCGAATAAAGTATAATTTCGCCCTAAACTATGTAGCGGGAGTATTTTAAACTTTTAAATTATTGATTTTAAATAATTTTTTAGAAATTTGAAATAACTTTTTTTTGTCAATTTTCGGCTATTAATTTTTCGACCATTATTTATATTCTATTATGTTGTAGTACATTTTAATTGATTAATGAATTAAATGAAAAGGGCTGCATGCAAAACTGTTATGAAGATGTTAGACTTGTCATTTTTGTGTGTGTTGTATAGTTTGATAAAATTTGTTTGTTTGAAATTATTGAAGACAAATTTAGTATTTATTAATTGAAATAGTGTTATAATAAATATTTTTATTAGATTATATCAATTAGTGTTTATTTTTAGTGTCACATATAGATAATTATCATAGAAATGTTAATTTGTATTGTAGTCTTTTGTCCTTCTTTGGCTAACACCGCTTGTGAAATTTTGTATTATATAAAATAATTAAGTTTTAACTGTATAAAAAACATCCAAACAAAGTAAAATCATTTCTTATTTCGTTTTCAATAACATCAGTTTTATTTGTTCAATTTATAAAGAAAAATTCGAAATATCCCAACAACGGTTAAAACTACTCCAGATAAGTATCTTTGCATTCTCATCACAGTTATATATAATTTTGTACATATAATTTCATTTAAATGTACACAACATTTATAATCGAAAACACGCTGCAAATGTAAACAACATGAGGGAAACTTACAATTTGGCAAACAAATTAATCGGACAGTGCTTTAGAACAGAACATCAATTTCATTCTAAGAACAGTTTGCTCATCTAAAAAATAAGATTCAGCAAATGGAAAGATAAACTGAATTATTTCGTGAGCTCCAGAATCGAATCGAAATACAAGTTAATCAGAGTTCAGTTGGCCAAAGACCAACGACATGACGATTTGTGTATTCTGTTATGAAATCAAATCAAATGACATTGCATCAATATTGTATGCCATTAGTAAAGTGTGTTAATTAAATTATTGGAAAACCTAACTTTAGTATGTGAACTGATGTAGTGTCACATTGTTGAATACGATATAAATAACGTTTATTGTTATTATTGTGCACGACAGTATTAGCTCACATGAAAATAGGCACTTGCATAAAAAAAACTCCATGGTAATAGAAGACCCGTTAGTTCAAAGACAATTAGCCGAGGACGTGTTATTAAGAGCATTATAACCAGTATTACAGGATGGAGTGTATCAAAGGTACTGGCAAAAATTGTTCGTTGACGTTCAATGCCCTCGCGTGGCATAAATCTCGACATGATGATGATGATGATGATGAAGATACGGAATACAGGTGCTATGGACCCTATATCTTAACAAAAGATTTAGAATCTTACATCGCAAAATGTTTTGAACATTTTTGTTTGTACATTCTTCTTGTAAAATTTAATGTTAGTGATATTTGCCCTATTAATTTATTGATACATTCACACAATGGTTAATGATATCACAGAATATGCATGCAATTTAATTGCACGGAGTAATACAAAATGTAATTATCTTCAAATAACCTGGCCAATAAGTTAGAACTAGTAATACCTTGTAAACTGAAATGAAGGTGATAAGTTATGATTTGGTAAGAACTTACGATTGTTTGATAACGACTAATTAAAGTTCAAGAGATAATTTGACTTATTTTGACTAAACTGATTGTGTAGAATATAATAATATAGTAAGGTATGGCGAATGGAGTGGTCGACTAATGTCTTAAGGTAACTTTAACTTATATTTAACACCGTCAATTTTTTTGGTAGACTTGGTAACTACCAATCTTAACAACTAACTATAGGTAGCTGTGGATTAACAATTGAAACACAACTCTACTGAATTACGCAAATGTTGTTAAAAGGTTGTTTTTTCATTAATTTTATTTTTTTATTTATTATATTCAATTAATATTTAATTTTATGTACTACAAATTTTTGATCATAATTGTGTTTATTCATTTTTTTAATATAAGTGAATATATAGAGTAAAAATAAAAAATAAATATCAGAATATATAGAAATGTTAAAGTAATAATAATAATAATAATAATAATAATAATAATAATTTATAATTTGTAAAATGTTATTTTCCCTTATTTTAAAAATGAAAGAAACTTTTAATTATGGTGCATAAACTTAAGTATAAACATTTTATTTATTGCCTGTATAGTAATATTGAATTTTAGTTTTTAATTTTATAATAATATTTTGTTCTAATTCTTTAGTTCCATTAATTATTAACACAATTAATATTTTATTTAATAACTCAATATTTGTTTGCTTAGATACTTAAATACCATACTATTTATTATTATATTTATTTTAAAAATATATAAAAAACAAAAAAAATATTGAAAAACATATTTAATTGTTATGTAAGTCAGCCTATTGTAAGGCGCAATTAATTAAATATATTTATAATTTTTAATCTTAACATGATTATTTTGTTAATTTTATAATTTAGTAAATTTACAATAGAATATTAGTCAAATTAAATTTACATGCATAATTAACTTTCAATTAAAATATCTGAAACATGCTAAAGATTCGTTTTAAATGCCTCTCAATGAAATCTCAGTTCGACGAACCTCTTCACTTAGATTATCATCATCATCAAACAAAATAATGTTGTCAATTCACTGACTGATACTCGTAAGATAAATGTAGATTCTAAATGAGAATCATCTATTTTGTATACTAAACTTATTTATTGTATGGAGTGACGACCATTTAATGTTTTATTAACACAATATACGAAGATGATTGGAAGCGCAGAAATTTGTGAATATTTGTCTTGGAAACATATTTTCAGAAAAATGGTCTTACATTCGACACGTACTACATTTGAAAGTGTCTGTCTCAGAAATGCTACACACATGTCATACGAGATATTATGAAATTAAAATCAATGGCCCATTTTAAAAGAGAATTTCCCAATATTGTTGGTTGGTTATGAATCCGTACAAACTAAAAACGGGCCCCAATTAAGACGTTAGTGCCATTTTTGATAATATAAATTCGAAAAAGATAATACAAATTCGAAAAAGTGAAGATACCAATGAAATGCAAATAGTTAATTAACAGCTAAATACAATTACTAGCAAAAATAATAATAATATTACTAGTTAATCAAAGATCTTTTGAATTATGTCTAGGAAGTCAAGGATGGTCGCTGTAGCAGTGACTAATATGTGAGATTAATAGTCCATTAGATGCCGTATTTTATTTATAATATTCATCGAACTCAAATTTGCCTATAACGAACGGAAATAAATGATAAGATTATCGCAATTGTTTAGAATTAATGTGCGTTCCGATTGAATCAAGATTTGAACAGCAAATTATACCTAAATGATAATTCGTCATAATATTATTTTTATTTATGAGATAGCAAATAAATAAAAAAAAAAATTTTTGTATTTAATTTAACAAGACTTTATATCACAACAGAAATGACGCCATTCAAAACTACTTGGGCTTGAATATCACTTCAAAAAGTTTGCTATACAATTCCGCAAATCTGGATAATTACTACCGTAATTATAATTCATAACAAACACTCGCTATACATATCGAGCGTAACAAAACCAAAGTCACACAAAATATATGTACATTTCTGCTCCAAATTTCGGTTAGACAAGTCTCACACAATAGCTCTTAAGTCTGAAAATCATATTAACAATCATGAAAAATATTATTATATTCGAAATATGTTTTGATATCGAAGTTAATGATTTACTCAAAGATTTTTGAAAAATTAACATAATGTCTATAGTAATTGTATTGGGTCATATTAACTATCCTAAGCTTGACATTTGCCGAAATCCATACAGTTGGAAATTTACCGTATATATGTAGTGAATTGGCAGCTATATTAAAGGCGTACATTTTCGTTACACCAATGACCGGAATGCCATTTTATTAACGTTAGGAATCCTAAGAAATCGATATACTCTGGTTAAAGTTCATTTAAAGACAGATTTTCATATCCCAATTCAAACGTACATCTTACCTAAACATAGTTAAAAACTCGAAAAAAATCGCGAACAGGGCTATCAGAATGAAAACACTTTCAACTAGCAAATGGATAAGTGTGTTTTAACTTGTCTAACATCCAAATTAATATATAGTGGAAAGAAATTAAGGAGACCTACGTTTATCATTTGACAAAAATGGACGAAAAATGATGAAATTAGTGACCGTAGGTACCGCTCAGATGCAATTCAATTTGTTAAATGTTTCAAAACCGCAATCTGATTTAAAGTTAGTTGAATTGTAGTCTGGCGATGGAAAACCTTCGTTGTAATATTTCAAGAATACAGGTTATACCTCACAGACAAACCCAATAATTCTATAATGAACAAATGTAGCATTTAAACTATAAAATCTTTAAATTTGATATACACAACAGTGAATGTCAACACGAACACTCAATAACTACTCACAGTAAACACTTTACCTGTTAACTTGAACACCATACTTAAACACTCTAATGTTCACTTAACGCTTGCACTTTATTAAGTCAACGTGAGGATCATTACATAAGCTATACATACTAAACAGTACTTAATTACATATTCTGCTGACATAAGTCATCACTAGTGCATATAGTGTTTATCTAATCATGTGTTTCAATAACCACTAAATATTTTAACATCAAAATACAATTTGTTAAGAGTTGTAATTAGTCAAACAATTCTGCTTGTAAACCATCCCAAAGCACCACCACATTACAGTGCGGTTAGTTAAAGTGTAAAAATATATGAGTATTAGACAATAAATCAATAATTTTAAATTATTTGACTACAAAATCTCGTTTAGTTTTTTTTTACCTCGCCATACATTAAAATGTTTAATTTTCCTTTATTTAATATTTTTAAAGTAACCATTACTAATTAATGTGTCAAAATAACACAAATTACCTAAATATTTAAGTATTTTCTTAATTTACAATATTTACAAATGTATTTTCTTTTATGATTGATAATTTTCATATATTTTATTGTTGATTTGCACTTAAATTTACTAATTAATTGAGTTATTTTTAAAAGAAAATTCGAAATTAAAATCAGATCCTGTCAAGAGATGTACAAAATATTTCAGTTCTAATACAGTAAAATCAAATATTCATATTTAATTCATTAGATGCAAATAATTCGTTCACATTACATTTCCTAAAAATCAACCGTCATCTATTACTTAAAAATAACGTCAAACAATTTATGTTTAATCTTAAGTTGCTTCTTAATTATTTCTTCGATATTTAATTTATCGAGAGGGTATATACTAACTCGTATGTTAGAGCGGGTTGGCGGAACAATAAGATTGCTAAAATGATTCCAGGATAGAAGAGGAAATCGAGCTTGCTAGAACGAATACCTATGTCAGAAAAGCGTCCGAAAAATTTACAGAAGATACGGAATGTTAATAGCCGGGTAGTATAAAGGGACACATACACACATAGAAAGGCCAATATGAGATTTCAAACGGGAGGATAAAGAGAAACATACACACATACATGACATAGAAAGGCCAATATGAGATTCCAAACACCCGACAAAATGGTACACAAACAGACAAATAAAAACAAAACACACACAAGAGAGAATGAAACAAATAACTCACAAAAACACACTAGAAACCAAAGAACGGGAGTTAATCTCTGAAGTGCAAGGAATAAGAATGATAAGAAACTAACCGAAGAACAGAGGGTCAAATAAGGAGGTAATTCATATCACCTAAAGACCTGAATAAGTTAGGAAAATTGCACGGAGAATGAATAAAATCGAAGAAACCAAGCATGAAAAATTTACAGAAGATACGGGGATGAAAAGCTACTTATTGTGTCCAAGAAAGTCTGAAAACTGGTTCACGAAGGGCGTGCCATCCATCTGAAACAATGATTTATCAATAGGTCGAAACCGACCGTTGATACGCGTAACAGTTGAGAGAGAATTAACATATAAATCCCAAACAAATACAGATGGGGCAAATAAGGCAAGAAAAAAGGCAGAAAAACAGGATGGAAAGAAACAGGAAAATAATTATGAAAGGTACATCAAAATATCGAAAAAGGCGAGAAAATATTTATACAAGGTCAAGGATGGAAAAAGAATTGATAGACAAAATAAAGAAAGGCCCAAAACATGTAAACAAACATCAAAATCTTACAGAGAAATCCATAACAGAAAGAATAAAAAATCGTAACGAAATCATAAGGGAGATAAGGGATCCAAAGAGAAACAAAGCAAGGAAAGTACAAAACACATGGTAAGGGTAATGAAGGAAAACCAGATAACGGAGGAGATAAACAACTGACAACTGAAGTACATAACAGAACAAAACATACAGATATGAACGTCGGACAAGGGGAAGTATACAACGTTAACAACAAAAGAGGAACATAAAGAGAGAAAAGAGGACGAATCGGTAGCGATTACATTAAATATCGTACATTTGTACGATAAACAACACCATCGAAAAATATATATTTAATAACGAACACGCACAAGGAAGAAAGACAAACATAATCAGGCTACTAACAGAAATGTTTCTAAAAAACGGATATGACAAAATAATACAACAGAATAAAGAGAATGATCAGAGAAGAGGAAGGAAGAGAAGTGGGAGAACAAGAAAACGGAAACGAAGGAAACAACAGGGGAAAAGACACAAGAATAGGTAACATCAGCAGAGGGATGAAAATAACCATAAAAAATCATAAAAATGGCGAAACATGAGGGTAACAAAGAAATCAAAACATCAAAAGGAATAAGAGAAGGGAAGATAAACATCATAGACATATACCCAAGGCAAACGACAAATGGTATTCAAAACAGAAACGGAAACGGAACACAAGGAAAGAACCAAAATCAAGGGGAAGAAGGAAATAGCATATAGATATTGTACGAAATGCAATAAACAAGAAATGATATCAATTTAAATTAACGTTTATAAATAATTTGTTAAAATATATTTCAATCTCTTTATTATTACTAATGATAATAATTCAATATTACTACTTATTACGATCATAGATTCATAAATGCTAAAATGTTAATGATGATGAATGGATTACTGGCCGAACTAACATCTTGAGGTTGCTTAGCCTATTACCATGCGGTATAATAAGAAACACGACCACAATATACATGTTAGATTTACGAAATGTGATTGTCACCAAATATATAGGTATTAGTGTCCTGTTTGTGAGCGATCTTGAATAAGGAATAAGGGAAGGAAGAAAAAGAACTGTCCTGTTTGTGATCTTGATGAATGAGAAACTAGTTAGCTTCGGATTTTACACACCACTCTACTAAATTATTCAAAATGTTTAGCAAATTTAAACCGTAACGCCTACGGTACAATTTGCACATTAACGAATATTGACCTACAGACAATTTGAAGAGTTTTTAAATAATCTTTTGAAGCCATACAATAGTAGCGATAAACAATATGTTTTAAATATGCGTCAATTTTCGAATACGATATAAAAACGAGAATGTGTAAAGACTGGCAAATCTGGAGACGCGGTGAACAAGATTGTCAATTAAAAAAAGTGGAATTGAATTTACCATAATATACTGAGTCGACCAGTAGGTTACAATACAAAATACACATTTGACTGGATTACCCAGGATAATAGACAACAAGAACGTCCAAAAACGTGTGACGATCGAGATGTCATACTGACACGAATGGATAGACCGATTAACATATTTAGATTTCTCAGTCATCTGCACATAATGTCATTTAATAATTAATTTGTTCGAAAGACATGAATGGTAAAAAAGGATACAAAAAACATAGAAAAATGATAACAATTTATATTTATTTCGTGGCACCTTAAAAGGTGGTGTCAATGTCGTGTTTGTCGAGCAGAGATAGACATATTACCAACATGTTGGCTAACTGAAGATTTTCAATTGCAATTTTTTGATGCAACGTGCACATTAAAAACGACAAATTAACTGCGTAATACTGTAATTTACATCCGAATGTTCGTACAGCACAAGATGATGCTGTTAATGATCTAACATAAAAAGTATTCTTTGACTTGAAACCGAATAAAGGTCAAAACGCAATTGGCAGATCCCTGCCATAAATTTTGCTCTACAAGTAAACTTTTGAGTCGAACAAATTAAGTATAATTAAATTAGTATGTCAATCAATATAGTCCTATAGTTTGAAACATTCACTTACCCATCTCATTAATTATGAATATATTTTTATTGCATTCCTTCTCACTATGAACAATCTATATAGAATGTAGTGCCATAAAATCATTATGCTCATCTTTAATTAATGTGTATTACTTTTTTTTTATAACAGATTAATAAACAAACTGTACACACAGTTAAATTGTATTATATTACGTTTTCGTGTAGCTCATCATTGTTAGTTTGATGATATAAATAAAAAAAATAAAATAATATGAAATACGACTTAACCCCATGTAAAAATTCCATTTATAAAACACTATTCTTCTTATTGCTACGTTTCTAAATCATCTTGTTGTGAACTAAAATAACTAACCAATGCAGTAAATTCACTATTTCTACTTGGTACACTAATTGGTTGTACCGGTTCCTCATAATCATTTTCATCATCATCGTCCGCACGATTTTGAAATACATTTGGCGTTAAACGTTCATGTGATTGAATTACTTTAGCATTATCAAATTGTTCAAATGAACCAGCAGATGTTGGAACAATAGTTGGTGCTGAAACACCAACATCACTACCACCACCAGCAGCAGCAGCAGCAGAAGCAGTAACAGTAGTGGTAGAAGTACTAGTAGAACCACCGATAACAGTTGATCGATGTTCAATATTTGTTGTTATTGTTGATGTCACAGTTGATTGAATTTGTTGTTGCGGTGAAGTTATTATTTGATGCGATTGTTGTTGAGGTGGTATCGATGGTTGCTGTTGCTGTGGCAATGTCAATGCTGGTGATTGTGATTGTGGTGATGGTGATAATTGTGGTGAATGTTGCTGTTGATGTTGCTGTGATAATGCTGATGGGTAATAATTTGCATATGGTGGTACCGGTGATGATTGTGGTGGTACTATAAAAATTCATAATAAATAAAAATGTTACACAATTTTAAAAAAAAAATCAATTATTTTCATTATATGTGGTGCCTAGGCATACATGCTGTGGTTGGAAAGTTCAAAAGGGAATATCATTCATGACAAATAGAAATATGTAATGGTTCACATGATTGGTCAGGATTGATGCAAAAATTAGAATAATGAAGATTGATTTTGGTTGTGAAAGTGAACTAATAATATTGTGATGATTCGAGAAAACTGCTGAAAATGATGTCAACAGCATGAATGCATATAGTGACGACGAAGAAGAAGAATTTTCACACGTTAAACTAAACAAATTGAAATAAAAAATAATAAAAAAACCAAGCCGAAATAAGTTAATAATGCGTGAGAATAATGCGTCATCATTATCATCTCAACATTAACTCATCGCGAAAGCAATAGAACATCAATGAACAACCGCCATTATTTAAGATTTTTAGCCAGCATCTTCACCTCAGTACACATCTTATTACTTGAGTACCAACCAGTTCCCTTTAATGACAAATCTTTGCGACATTTTGGTCGACCAGTTCTTCCACTAGCATATCTTGCGATAACATTAATTACACGTCTCTTGTATGGTCGATTCAATTCCATTGTCTTCAGTCTGATAATCGTGTCCATCAAAGCATCAATAGAATATCCATAAATCCTCATTTGATATTATATTACAAAGAAAAAATAAAAAAAAAGGTTTTTAATATGCGTCCAATTGATGATTTAATTGAATAAATAAACTCAGAAAGGACCATAAAAAATTGATTTTAAAAAATCTAAACGCTCATCGTTGATAAAACACACCTTCACTAAATTTAAAATAATATAATATTAAATGACCACTAACCTGTTGAAAATTCTTGAGGTGAACCTTCTCTTAAACCAACAGTACTATTTATTGATTGTATACCTCTATGCATTGGTGGGGGTGGACCTGGTGGATAATTTGGACCACTATAAATTGCTGTAGGTGGTCTATTTTAAAGCAATTAAATATTTTGTAATTAATTTCTCTTTCTAATTGAAAAATGAAACAAAAATTTCATGAAGATAAATTACCTATAAATACCGCCATGTGATTGTGGTGGACCCGATGGTGGTGGTCTTGAATGATGATCAAAATGATGTGACGATGATGATGATGATGATGATGATGATGGTGGTGGTGGTTGTAGTTGTGGTTGACCATTATTAATTGAATGTGATATTGGTGCCCCTGATGGTGCTGATGTTAAAGGTGGTGGTGGACCATGTGTTGATACATTGGAATACATTGGTCTACCATGTGGTGATATGTTCATTGGGCCCGAATGATTTGATGGATGTGCGGGTGGATAAAATCTTTGTAATGGTGATGGTCCTAATAAATTTGATAAAAAATTAATAGAAAAAAAAACATATTATTTAAGTCAGAAATTTTAAATAACTACAAGTTGTATATACAAACCTCCGGGATTATTAAATGGTGAACCTAATGGAGGGCGAGGTAATCTTGTTATAACAGATGGTTGTGCACCTACACCTGGTGAATATAATTGTGGTGGGGTTGCAACTGATAAATTTTTACGATCTATGAAAAAAAATTAAAAATTAAAACAAATTTAAATATAAACATTAAAAAATAATTACCTTGTGGACCAACTAAACGTTCCGACAAAATAGAATTATGTGGTGATTGCAGCTGTTGTTGATGTGGATGTTGTTGTGGATGTTGTTGTGGATGTTGTTGATGTTGTTGGTGATGCTGCTGTTGATGTTGTTGATGGTGAAGTTGTTGTTGTTGTTGTTGTTGTTGCTGCTGCTGTTGTTGTTGTTGTTGATGATGTTGATGTTGATGCTGCTGTTGTTGATGGTGATGAAGATGATGTTGAGTTAATTGTATGCCACCAGTAGACATATCCATAACCGATGTAGTCCGTAATGTTTCTCTTAATGGTGTAAATTTCTTTCTTCGTCCACGTTTTTTAAGAGCTGCTGATGTTTCCATATTACAAGCAATTGCAGATGGTGACAATGCTGCTTGTCCTAAAATGCCAATATTACTTATACTGCCACTACCAGCTGGTCCTAATTCGGATGGATCTAGTAAACGTGTATTTTGTACAGCTAATACTGTTGTTGGTATTATTGGTTCTTGACCAGATAATAAACTACCGCCACCAATAATATCAGAAGATTTTTGAATCATTGAAGAATGTGATATTACAGATTGATGCATAGGAATTGCACCCATTGAACCAGAACCCATATCTCCCATTGCTTGTAATTCAGCTTTAGATTTTCTACCACGTTTCTTTGGTTCTACGCCACTTTTTGTTAGTTTTAACATTTTCGGTTCAGATTGCGGATAATTTAGAACTGATGCGGGTTGCATTAGGTGTGGCATTCCTGTTGGTGGTATTCCCATTTGTGGCATTCTTGTTAGTGGCATACCAATTGCTGGCATTCGAGATGGTGGCATTCCAACTGGTGGCATTCCATGCGGTTGCATCCCTGTTGGTGGCATAGAAGACGTTGGCATTCCATGCGGTGGTTGCATCCCTGTTGGTGGCATAGCAGATGCTGGCGTTCCATGCGTTTGCATCGCTGTTGGTGGCATAGCAGAAGCTGGCATTCCTGTTGATGATATTCCAGACATAGGCATCACAGATGGTGACATACCAGAATGTTGTGACATCGATCTCATTGATGGTGACATTGATTGTGTTGGTTGTTGCATTAAATGTTGTGGCGGTTGTGATGATGGTGGTGGTATGTGATGATGCATTGACTGTTGTGTTGATAATATGTGTTGTGCAATATGTGTTGGTGGTGGTGGTGGTGGTTGACCAATTAATTTTGCATTAATATTCGATGTTACTGTAGCATTAGGTGGTGGTGAAGATATAATATTTGAATGTTGTTGCTGTTGTTGTTGTAGTTGTATAGGCAAATTTGTTCTGATGTCGATCCCATCAACTATTATATTTGTTGAACTTTGCACTGTTGGAGTTATTGCTGCAGCAGGAATTTCCGTTACCATCGTTGCTGCTTTTGGTATTGAAGGTGACATTGGTGTTGTTGTTGTTGTTGTTGTTGTCGTTGTTACTGCTGCTGTTTCGGCTGCAGTTGCGGTTGCTATTGCTGATGCCATTGATGTTGATGTTGCTGTTAATGTTGATGTTGCAGCTGCCGTCGCCATCGCCGATTTCATCATCAACTCTTTTTTTCTATTGATTTCGGCATCTTTAATTTTTCTATTTCGTATTGATTCACCAGCTAATTTTAATTGTTGTTGAGCAAAATCTTCTTCTTCCATCATTTTTGCAATATCCTCCTCGTCCATATCTTCTGGATCAAAATCTTCAGGTAAATCATCATCGAATGCATCATCACTACCATTATCACTGTCTTTTCCTTTTTTCATATCTATATCTAAGGCTTTAGCTGCCTGAATAACTTGTAATGGTATTGTTGACAATGAATTTCCCGGTAATTGTTGTGCATTAGTTATTGGGCGTCGTATTTTCTCTGGTGTTTGTAATGGTTTTATTTTTGGTGCAGCCAATGCATATGCAGCTTCCATATTTTTTTCGGCAAGCATTTTTTTAATTTCTTCCTGTTTTTTAATAAATGCAGCACGTTCTTCGGGTGGTGTGTCCGGACGATGTACACCCGGTTTTATACCATCATCAGAACTTTCAAAATCATCTAAAATATATGTCAATTTTTTGCCTCTTGTACGTCTTTGTTTATATGAAGTTGAATCGTCATCAGATTCATCATCTTCATTACCAGCGGTGTTATTACTGCGACTACTGCCACGACCATCACCACCACCACCACTACTACCACCGGCGCCGCCAACACCAATTTTATTTGCCAATTTTGATTTTGATATGCCAACATGAAATGGTTGGTCAGCATCATCTCTACGTTTAATTTTTTTACGATTTTGAAATAATAGCGGTTTACTTTTTTTCGGTTTTGCTTTTTTCTTCTTCGATGAACGCCAATTACGATCACTATCATCACTATCACTATCATCACATAAATCGTCACTGTCCAATTCATTTTCTAATTCTTCATCGCTTGTGTCATTTTCATTAAAATCAGAAAAATCAGAATCGTCTTTTTTCTTCTTTTTCATTTTCGGTGGTACATCATTTTCATCATCGGAATTATCGTTTATAAAATCGGCATCAAAACGTTTACGCCGTTGACGTCCCGAACGTCGTGTATAACGTCCTTTATTTTTAGCCTTACGATATACTTCCAATGAACTATCACTGCCACTTGTTCCATCATCGTCATCGTCGTCTTCTTCGTCCGATAATGAACCAGTCTTAAAATCATCATCACTGCCGTCATCATCAGAATCAATATCAAGACTATTTAATTTACGTGAACGTCTCTTTTTTATTGTTGTTGGTCGTTTAAAAATTTTCGGACGTATCAGTTCTGATGAATCACTATTACTATTATCGTCATTATTTTTATCAGATTCTTCCCTTTTATTATCGTCTATTAATGGTAATTTCATTTCATCATCTTTATTTGAAATATCGTTAACAATAGGCACAGAATCTGTTGTTTGTCCTACTATAAGTTTGTCATTGTCTTTAGTACGTTGTTCCTCTTTATCAGCTTCAATGATAGTTGATATATCTTTACCACGTCCTAAATTTCCAGCACCTTTAACAACATCCATTTCATCTTTAATTGCTGAATTTATTAAATCATCATATTCATTGAAACGATAACTGACAACAGTTTGACGCCTTTTCCTTAATTTATAAATCGGTTCATCATCAGACGTATTATCTGCACTTGAACTATTACTTCTACCATTACCACTACCACTGCAACTATTATTATTTTGTCTGGCATTTCTACGTAATTTTCTTGAATTATTGTCATCAGATGCTGCTGAATTTGATGAAGATGCTGATGACGATGATGTGTTACTATCACCGTCATCTTCATCGTCATCATCATCATCATCATCACCATTATTTTTAATAATACGATTATGTTTTTTATGTTCCAATTTCTTTTTACCATTTTTCTTTATACGTTTTGTCGAATCTGTTTTTATAACATTTTCAATATTAATTTCATTATATAATAATCTTTGTTTCCGATTTTCTTCAATTTCACGTTCTGCAACAGCATTATCATATTCCAGTAATTGTGTTTCAAGTCCTATAAGAATAAATAAAAAAATATTAATAGAAATAAATAAGAATAAAAAATAAAAAACAAAATTTACCAGTTATTAATTTCTCTTGATGACACGGTGGACAAAACCAATTACCTTCAGGTATCACAAATAATAGTGGAATTAAACATGAACAGTGATAACCCTTATCACATTTATCGCACAATAAAATCCATTCGGGATGATCATTTTTACCACATTTTTGACATGCATGTACATCAGATGATGGATCAATTGTACCACAAACACCATCAACACTAACATCGCGGTCATCAAGTTCGCCAACATCTTTACGTGCCGTTCTTGCTCTTTTCACCGGCACAATTTGTGTTTCATCTTCGATTTCAGATTCAGGTGAGAACTCATGATCTGATTTAAATACAATTGGTGCACGATGATCAGATTCATAATGATAGTGTTCTTCTTCTTCTTCTTGACTACTTGTATCCGCACTCGTATCAGTTTGCCATGGATTTAAACCTTTGCCACGTTTTTTCTTTTTCTTTTCAATTTTTTGTTGTTCCGTTGAACTATCATTTTCACGACCACTTTCGTCAACATCATCTAATTTTATAGCCTTTGCAATTGATTTCAATTCGGTTATTGGTGTGCCCGGATGTTTTTTCTTTTTTTCTGATTCAGCTTTTAACATTTTCAATGCAATGTCTTCCTGTTTTCGACGATCGGCTTCCTCCTTTATTTTAATCTGTGCAATACGACGTGATTGTCGCACTAATGGTTCACCATTTTTCGATTGTAAAATTGCATCTCTATCAAAATCAAGACCCATAAGATTGCGTTTCCTTCTCTGTGGTGTACGATTACTAATTCCATTTCCAATTTCATTTTCGTCATTATTATCATCATCATCAGCATCGGCATCGTCATTGTCAGCATTATCATTATCATCATCACTGCCACCATCATTAATTGCATTGTCTTTGCTATTCGCTGCTGCTGCCACTTCCTCGGTCATTTTCGTTATTTTACTTTTATTTATTATTTTATTTACAATTTCTGCATCTCTTTTAACAATTTCATCTTCATCGTCATCTTCACTTTCCATTAATTTATTACCGGTTCTCTTATTTTTGGCGGCTATTTGTCTTTTCGTTGGTTTTTTAGAAGTGGATGATAATATTGTTTCAGATTTAGTTATTGGTTTTTTTATTACAACTTTTTTTATTACAGGTGATTTTTCTTGTTGTATTGGTTGTTGTATGCCTTTCTTTTGTTGTTGCTGTGATGATATTGTTTTCGTTTGTTGCATTAATGATTGTCCTCTTTTTGGTGCACATTTTCTTTCTATATATTAATCAAGCATATAACAAGATAAATATAAATCTTTAACATAAAAAAAAAATAATCTAATGAAAGAATTTACCTTGTATGTATTTTATATCACCAATAATAGATGTACCCGGTTGTTCATCATTGATTTTATTATCTAAAATAATTGTTTGTTGATTATGAAAATCTTTAATATCTTTTTCAGATAAACAAAGTGGATCATCTTCATAATTGTCCATAAGAAGTATAGGTTTTTTAGATTTTGGTCCCGGTTTATATTTCGGAACAATTCTAATTGGTTCCGGAAGCATTTCTTCATTGTGTTTCTCTTTCGTTACGGCAACAATTTTCGGAACATTTTTTATTGTAATTTCTTTAGAAATTCTTTTTATTGTAACTTCATCACCATTTTTTAAAATATTTGTCGCTTCAATATTTTTGTTAATTAGTAATTCTTTTGGTAATTCTTGTGATAATTTTGTTACAGTCAAACATGCTGGTAATGTTGACGATCGTGATAATGATGTTGACGTTGTAGATGCATTTAATTTTTCTTGATTAATTTCCGTTGAATGTACAAGAATTTTTTTCGATTCTGATTCAATCGTCTGTCGGTCATTGTTGTCAACCTTTACATTTATTACAGATGATGGATTTATTTTTTGTTGTAATTTATTTTGCATTAATTTTGATTGCTGTAATTTAGCCGTTGGTTCGTCTTCATCACTACTCCATTCGGCTTGTCTGGCATTACGTTTACTTTCAATATTATGTCGTATATCACTATTTGATGTTTTTGAACGCATTTTAATACGCTTTCCACCAATATCTTCGGCAGGTGAATCTTCTGGTAATCCATCTGTATTTGTTGTATTATCAATTTCACTTTCAGATGATAATCTTGGTTTTTCACAAGACATATGTCGTTTACGATTATTTGATTGGCCTATCACAGTCGTAGATGATTGTGGTTCCAATGATGTATTAATAGATTCTTTTTCACTTTGTAGCACTGTTGTTTTATTAATGTCGATTGTTGTATTTATTGTTTTATCGGGAAATTTACATTGTTTTTCAGATATTGGTGGTGCCTACAAAATAAAATTAAATTTCAGAAAACAATTATGAGCATTTATTTTATACATTTTCATTTTGAAAAGAATAAACAATTTCAGGCTCTCTATTATAACTTACAAATAAAGGTTAAATTTTGAATTTTTTTCAAATAATTAAAAATTACCTGTAATTTATTCGGTTCTAAACATCTAGCAGTTACTTTCTCTAAAATTTCAGGTGCTTCTGTTACTTTAATCGATGGTATTGGAGATTTTTTACTTTCACTAATATCTTGTTGTTGTTCTTCTTCTTTTTCTTCTTCGTCTTCATCTTCTATTATAGTATTTGATTCATTAATATTCGATCGTTTGGTAACATTTTTATTATCATCAACATCATCATCGATTTGAATTTTATTTGGCACTTCTTTTTCAGTAACAATAGCATGTAATTCATTTGATAAAGGCACTTCAACATTCTCAATTATTTTGGATTCACCTTTTTCCTTATTTTTTTCTGATAGGAGACTTTCTTCATTGATTTCACTTGGACTTGATTTTTGTGGATGTTCAACAACTTTATTATACAGAATATCATCATCTGAACTTTGTTTTTCAGATAGTTTATTAGATATGTCTGATATGTTCACGTCATCTATACTATTACAACTACTATTGCTGTTGTTGCTACAACTACTATTATCTTCAACAGATTTTTTAGTATCGATTTTCTTTTTATTACTAGTTTTTTTACTCACGACGATATTTTGCTGCGGAATTGTTTTATCTTCATTAATTTCGTCGGTTTTGCTTTTATTCGCAGACAAATTGAATGTTTCTTCATTACATTCAGTGGTAACATTTTGTACAGCATCATTGTCTTCGCTTGATATGCGCTCAGTTAATTTATCTGCTGGTATTAATAATACATCACATAGATTTTCATCTGTAAATATTCTTTTTGTCACAATATTAGATTTAGATTTTTTATCAACCGCAGAGTTACCATCAACATTTTGTTCTACTTGATATTGTTGTAAAGATGTTGCAATTACAATTGTTATCTGCTCACTTAATATATTATCTTTTGATAATTCTGCATTGTCTAAACTAATAGCTGGAAAATTATCCGATGGTAAGGGACTCGTTGATTTCATTGGACTTAATTTTAAACAACCGGCTTGACCAAAGAAAAACATTGGTTTCTCAGAATTTTTTTCATTTAGTGTATTTTCTATTGTTGTTGTTGCTGTTGTTGTTGATGTCGTTATCGCTGTTGCTGTCGATGTTACTGGTGCTATTTCTGTTGTTGTCGATGTTACTGGTGCTGTTTCTGTTGGTGTCGATGTTACTGGTGCTGCTGATGCTGTTGTTGTTGTTGTTGTTGCTGTTGTTGTTGTTGCTGTTGTTGTTGTTGTTGTTGTTGTTGTTGTTGTTGTTGTTGTTGTTGCTTGATCTGTATTACCAACATCACATTCAGCACCATAACCGTATCCATAAACATAAAATACATCTTCAACAATTTCCTCTCCAAATTCATCATGGTTTTCATCATCAATATTAATATTTATTTTATTACAATAAATACTTTCATTATCTTTACCACTACCTTCACCTTTTACATACATAACAGGTTCAACAATTTCTTCACCAACATTTTCTTCTTCCATTTCTTCCTCTAGACCTTCTTCATCAACATTATTATCATGGTCAATAACTTGTTCCTTATTAGTATTTATTATATCTTCATCAGAATAATATGACGATTCATATGATTCCTCTTCATCAATATTTTCATCATTTTCATCATCGCCATCATCTTCATCGTCATCTTCATCTTCCTCATTTAAATTTGCATATTTATTCGTTTTATTTGTTTGATTTTTTATTAAAAGTGTTGGTCTCTGCTGTATTTTAGGAACTTTTTCAGGTATTTCACATTTTACATCACTAACTTCTATAATATTACGTTTATTAGATACTGATTCTGCAGTTTCATTATTTATGCCGTCATTTACAGTTAATTTTAGTGGACTTTTATTTGAAGGAGATTTTGTTGTAAGCAATGACGGTATTTGTTGTTTTAATTCATTTTCAGTTTCCTATTTAATAGTAGAAAGAAAAGAAAATAAATTATTTATAGAATAAATAACAAAAATAAAAAATATTTAGTTGTTATAACCTTTAATTTATTATAACTAATTGGTGGTTGTTGTGTTTGTGGTGATGGTTGTTGTGTTGTTGGTGGTGGTGGTTGCGGTGGTGTAGTTCGTTGTGGCGGTACAATAGGTACACTTAATTCACTTATTGGTTGTGATGTTTCATCAATTTCAGACATATTACTTTCATCATTCTCACTATCTTCATCACTATTATCATCATCATCATCATCATCATTAACTTCATCTTCTTCTTCTTCTAATTCTTCATCTTCATCGTCATATTCTTCTTCATTTTCATCAATATTAACATTTTTATTTTTCTTCACATCACTAATCGGATGTTTGTCTCTATTACTAGTCTCTTTACTAACTTTTTTATCATCTTTTTCAATATTTATAGTTTGCTTTGATAAATTATTATCATTTTGTATTTCACCTTCTATAATACTAACAACTTTTGTGTTACTAATTTTTATTTTTATATTTTGACTTTCATTTGATTGTTGCGATACAATTGTTGATTGATTATTTATTGTATCTCTTTTCCCATCACCTTCTTCTTTATTGCAAATATTTTCATTAATTTCTTTAGTTATTTCATCAATTGTATTTAAGGCATCAACTTTTGGTACTGGCATACTATTACTACTACTATCTTCATCAATTATACCAACCATTGATGGTAAAACTAATTCATTACCCTTTAGACATGCTATCAATTTAACTAATTCATCACGATTAGTTGCAACAATTTTCCATATTTCTTCGTCAAGATGTTCTTGATATATACGTAAATTACATTTATCATCTAGCATACTCCAATAGGAATTACCAAGTTTATCTTTGCCAACCGGTTGAATACGAAGTTCATCAGCTGTTTTTAAATTAATTGCTGTTTTAAATGCAACATTTCTTTCAAATTGACATTCTAATATTTCCTATAGGTAAAAAATAGTATAATAAAATAAATAAAAAATAAATAAAACAGTATCTATAAAATGATAATTTACCTTTAAAACACGTAATTTAACTTGTAAACTTGCTTTCTTATAACCAAAACGTTCAATTTCCCATGCATCTTGTGATGAATAACCATAACAAAATTTTGCTACAGCATGTTCCCATTTATCAATGTGAACAGTTTTCTTTGCTTTACGTAAAAGCCTGACGATCAGTAGTCGCAGTTCTTCAGCAACTAAATGTAAAGCATGATTAATGTATTCATATTTTTTATTACAAAATTTACAGTAAGTTAAATGTAAGGCAATGACATTTTGTTATCAATTCATATAAAGATGTAACAATCATTTTTAAGTATACTCCCGAAAAGTTATAAAATTTTGAAAAAATTAACACAAATGATAAATTCAAATTAACATAAATCATGATCATTGGAGTAATGTTCGTTTGATTTTAATCGAGAATTACTTAATGTGTGTACTTGAGAACATAATCCACTGCATAATAACAAGAAGAATAATTACTATTTGAGACAAAATGGGAAATCTGTCTGTAATGATATTTAGAATCCTGTGAGAATATGCGACGCAATTCATTTAACAAATTTCATCGCAGCCATTCACAAAATAAATACTTTATGAAGTTAATGCTATAGGAGGGTAATCTTCTCAGATTTTAGTATATATTTTTTTTTCATTAAAGTTATAAAAAAAAACATAGTTTTCTATAAACAAAAAAAGAAACTGAAAAACATAATAAAAATAAACAAAATGTTGGATGGATGGAACTCCTTTTTTGCATTAATGTAATGTGGTGTGTGTGTGTGTGTACATTTTGTTGTTTGTGTGTATAAATGCAACGAAAAATTGCAACAAAAATAACCATTCCTTTTACAATATATTAATCTCCAACTCACCTTCATCGGTGTTTTCAATCATTTTCTGTAGATCGTGAAAATGTGGATATTCCACTTTCAGTAAAACATTAAATCTTTGTAAAAATGAACAAATAATTGCAAAATTTGGGTCATTTAAACATGAAGCGGATTCAATAAATTTGTTGTTGGACGCCGCCATTTGGTAATTTTTTTTTTTTTATTAATGATTGTGGTATTGTAGTGTGGAGAGAATTTGTACCAGTCAAACAAAACAATAAAAATTTACTTTTGTCCTTTAATGCATTATTTTACACATTTTTTATTATTGAATTTTCATTTAATATAAACTATGGAATTCATATAATATATTTATTATTGAATATACACAATGCATTTTATATTTCTATCCAATTTTATGGAAAAAAACTTTTTTATTTTAAAACACCATGATTGAAAAAAAAAATAATATTTTTGACAACAAAAGTTAAAAATAAATTGTACAAGATTTTTTGGTTTAATAGTGAACACTTTAAAATGAAATTAACTAGATTAATAATGTATTCAATGCTATAAGATTGAGCAATAAAAAAATAAAACAAAATTTTTGAATATATTATTTTTTATTCGTTTATTAGTATATGGGAATTGTTAAAATTATGTAAAGTTATGTATTAGGAGCGTAAAATGTAAAGATGGTATCTATTGTTGAAAATATATATTAATGCCAACATTATGATCTGACCAGTTTTCTGCCTTTATTTTCTAATCTTCTAATACCATTAATTTCCAATGCATATAACTAAAAGTGTATAACTGTGGTGGTTGACCTAATATAACATTACACATTCCATCTTTATCTTCATTGTGACATTACCGCCGGAAACCTATTGCATTGAGGCAATATTTCATGTTTGTCGAGTTGGTGCAAAATATTATTCACCAACAAACTTGATAACTGGATGAGTTATATAACACAATATTCTACTAAATTATTCGGATGTGTAATCCAATAACTTAAACTATAAGTTCTACATTTTCTATTTGAAAATCTTAATTTATACAGGTTCATTGCGCTTTTATGCTCTTATGTAAACTTTAGAATAAGTCTCCTCTTACAAAGCCTATTCTACTGTGATAATTCGACCTAATGTCGGTGTTCAGTTGACAACACTTCATTTTGCATTCGCACTTAGCAATAACCACTACTGGTGACTCGGTTTTCCAGAAAACAAAAAGTATTTACCCCTGGCAATGTAGCCATATCTGCTTTTTTACTACTATTGATATTTAACGCAACCTATGAATATCGAGTGTGTACACCTTCTCAATAATTCTTTAGCCACCTACAACAGTTTCGTCGGCTTAAACATTGTTCTAACGTTCCAGATATCCACATGTATTCGTTTTCGTAAACTAAGTCATTGTGTTCCCATCCCATTCGTGACGATTTGTTGACGTTTCTTGTGTAATAAACACTCATTTCTTGAATTGTATTCACTTTTGTGATTGATCACAACCGAGACCACCTCCTATTTTCTTAATCGAAATATATTTATTAAAAAATCGTTGAATATCAATTTCATTTATTTTTTTTATTTTATCCTTAAATATTTACATAAATACATAGGTAAATTTGTTTTTATTAGTTTTATTATCACGTTAATTTATAATTATTTTAAAAAAAAAATATTAATTTTATATACATTTATATACTTAAAAATTTCGTACATTATCGTAATTATTGCTAAAAATTTTTGTTAAAACATTTACTATATAAAATAACATATAAAAATAAAAAGAAACAAAATAAAATAAAAACAGGATACGAATATCAAAATACGAATTAAACAAAATCTTTTACATATATCCTTAATTATCGGCTAAAGGCACACCAAAAAGTTTCTCCCAACTTTGACTTATTGCATTCAATGTACTTATTGCACAACTATTTGTTTCAAAAACACATTTCCACAATTCACATTTATCATAATTTTCATCGAAAAAATTTATTATCAAAATATTGTCATCGATTTTCTCAATATCAACTAAATTGCCCATCAATTGGCTACAAGCAATATCAATATTATCATTTCCCATTGATCCATTTTCAAAAAACCATTTATAATTTGATGTTAAATATAAATTTGTATCGGTTATTAATAGTGCCGGTAATTCAACATTATTTTGTACATCATCAGCCGATATTTCACATGAATTTAAAATTGCTAATATTTTTAATAAACAATTATTTGTTGTTTTCAATAGTTTTTGTGATAAACGTTCAGAAATTTGATATTCTAAATTACAATAATTTGGTAATGGATTATCTAAAACAAAAAAAAAAAAAAATGAAAATAAGGATTACAAGTTGTCGTATAGGGTAATTACGACAAGAACCACCCCTATATTAAATTAATATATGGTATATTAAATTAAACTTACTGGCAAAATATAATAGTAAACTATCTGTTCGCAAAATATCTTGTAATAGAAAATGTAAATTTCCAATACCTTTAATTTTTATACTAATACCAATTTTCCACGGAAGTACACGTATTAATTCAACACGATCAATTGTTACAGATAAATGTCGTTTTAACCATTTTTGTATGTCATCACTGAAAAGCAGAAAAGATTATTTTAAAATAAGAAAATAATCATCAAATTAATTTATTCTTACCATTCGTCGCCAACACATTGAAGTACATAGGCTTTTGTTGTGGACATAATAAAAATTCCCGTAAATAATCCCAAATCCGGTTGTTGTTCATTTAAAATAATACCCTTAACTAGCCATTTAAAATGTTCATTAATATCTTCGAAAATATTTTGATATAAAAATAATTTCAATCGATGATCGACAATATCAAAATTTGTATAGGAAAATTGAAATTCTTCACATGGTTGACGTTGATTTTTGGAGGGATCCGTTTTTTGTGTACGTGACATAAGTAAATTTGTCGATTGAAATAGTCCTGAAATGAAAGGCATTAAAAGAATAAGTTACAAATAATCGCGCAAAAAATATCGTTGGTCAATATTGGGGAAGTAAATTTATTAAATTTTTGATATACAGAATTCTAACTATCACTACATATCATTATTATGATCTCGATTGTAACACAATCTGTGGTCAGAACCTTCATTTCACTCTAGGTGTTCTATTAACTTAGAAATTTCTGGCATATGTATATTTTGTAATATCACAGACTATGATTTTGGGTTTTTGAAATTTGCGATGATCGCCGTCAGACTCTATTCAGCATACCAAACATTTGCCGAGACTTTTGTATCCGGAACCATACATCTGTTTCAGCATCACTATAAATTTTGTCAAAAAAATTGACAAATATTGGAAGTTGTCTACTTTATCTATTTCTTCGCATTCTTCACAAATCGTTTAAATTCTATGTCTGTCTGTCTAAGTTTTCGATGTCAGATAAATGTCGTCAAGGATGTGAAAATATTTAACCATGCGGGTTAGTGCTGCTGATCGCTGTCCGGTTAATTTGCTTGCTAAACGTTGAATCTCTTTCTTGTTGTTTCAATTTGTAACGTAATGTGCCGACAGTGCAATGTTTATAAAAAAAAAAAAAAAAAAATGAAAAATATGTGTAATGGAATTGCGGAATCACCTTTATCCTGTAGTTGATTTAAAAATGAAATTAGGAAATATATTTTATATTATAAATTATAACAAGTGAAGAAAGAACTTACCACCTAACATTGATGAAATTACTGATACATCATTTTTATTGCTTTTATCCTTCTCCGGCGAATTAATTTTATTTTGTGGTGTTGTCGGTGTAGTTGTTGTTGATGATATTAAAGTTGAAGAATTTTTTCGATCTAAAAAGAAAATTAAAATATAAATAAAATACATTCAATTTGATATTATTATATTTCTTTCAATTGTACAAACCTGAAGAATTCTGTTCATAAGCTGTACAAACACTATCGGTAACTGATCCTGATGAACTACTTTCTGTAAGATTTAATTCTGGTAAATTAAATTTTTTAACAACAACATCTACAACATCCTGTTGATGTAGCAGCATATTATTTTTATCATTATTTCTATTATTTTCATTATTATTATTATTATTATTATTGCCATTATTATTATTGCCATTATTACTGCTATCATTAACATTATTATCCACATCACCAATATTTAATAAATCATTTGTTGATGTCTGTTGATTCATTAAATGTGTTATTTGTAAATTTATACAATTATCAGATATTGTATCTAATGATGGTACTAATGATATACGTCGTTCTTCTGAATGTTTTCTACTAGTAGTATCCAATACTTCAATACTACTTTGACTTGGATTACTTAATATTTCAACATCACTATCCCCATTTTTATCAATTTGTGAAAAATCAATGTCTCGATCACAATTTGAACTGCCTGCAACACTTTGATTTGAATCAAATGATGATTCGGATTTTGATATTTTTGAAATTGATGATGAATCGTTAAGTGAACCAGCCGAACCTTTGTTTTAATAATCAATAAATGGATCATTTTTTATATAATTTATATGTTTTTTTTGTAATATAATATTTAATATTGAATATTTAATAAATTAAAATTATATGCAAAATATAAAAACAATTGTTTAATAAACAAAAAAAAAAAAAAAATGTAAAAAGCATAAATGGTTTAATATTATTTTGAATTTAATATGGAAATATAATAAGTTTGGGACGGACGCAACTGGAAAATATTATGACTGAAACATTATCACAGCAATTTCAACATACTTCAAATTTTCTGGCAAAATACAATATGAAACAAAAATTTGTGGAGACTGACATATCTGTAGGCGATGTAGAGGATTGTCAACCAAATAAAAAAGTTAAATCAGGATATCGGCCATACACTTAGACCATTCGGTGAGATTCCAAAATGCACACTTGGCAAGAATCTCCAGTCTAATAGAATACCCGGTCGTCCAAAAATATGGAGTAAAATGAAGGTACTGACAGATCGCCCTCGTATACCAATCCTCAATTGTTAGATATAACATCAAATCACACAGTTTTATAAATCATATTTAATTCGTTATAGGTGTACCATTCAATTTAATTGTTTATTTTCAACAATTCAAGTGCTAATTATTAACAAAGTCTATCACTGCAATGTCCATCTCTTAATTTGTTTAAAAGGAATAAATTTATTAAATTCAAACTTTCTATTAAACCCCCCCATACAATGAATGGCAAAATAATAAAAAATAACAAAATTTACAAAATTAAAAAATTACAACAAAATTAAATAGCAAAAAGAAAAGAAAATTGCAAATCTTACTTAATGTTTTGTTAACCGAAGGTCTCCATGCGCCCATTGTTGGTGCTAGCAAGCAAATTAGTTTTATTTAAATTAGCAATTTTTATGAAATAAAATGTACAAACAAAAATATTAATTCGTTATTATTATTAATTATTATTATTATTAATTTTCTGTAAATATATAAGAGGATTTCAGCGGGTTCAAATCAAAAATATCATAAATTAAAATTTCTAAAATATAGGTGTCAAAAAACTAATAACGTGAAAGTGCCAGGAAACTAATAACGGAGATTTACCAAAAAACACAATGACTCAATGTGAAATTGTGCCATAGGTTAACAATAAGTCATATACAACTGCTGTTTTTTACTATTGGAAGTCACAGTATAAAATTAAGTGCCCAAACAATAATATGTACATGCAATAATAAACGAAAAATAATTGCTATTTTTAAAATTCAACAACATCGGCATCTCCGGTTGGGAAGTCAATTAAGTATGTAAAATTTTGAAAGTATATACATGAAACATTAGCTCATTGACTTTACACTGTGCCGAGATGGCAGAGGCTTTAAGAATAGATATAGATAAAATAAATAATTTTGTATATATATAGACGCAATAGTCAAGATGATCTGACCAGTAAATGCAGTTACTCCACTGGGAGTAACGAAACTGTTGTATTGACCGGTAATGACTTACGACTTTCAATGTTGGATTGTAAAAAAGAAGACATATGCAGATATCTAGATGAGAATATAGAGATGGTCTCCTGGAGTAACATTGAAGGGCAGAATTAAAAACTATTTAAAAAGTTACATGTATTACCACATATAATCACTTGAGAAACAGGTGAGTCCACCGTTAATAAGAAATAAAACAACGAAGAATAAGAAGAATCTTTCATCTCAATTATATCGTATATGTGCGTTTTAATTATATCGTATATGAGCGTTTAGTAAACTGTACAAATTTCGATTGAAAATTTTATTAGATGTTATCATGCATATTACATTTTCACAATTTCTATAACCAACATGCAATCGGATGTACGTAAATTCTTCTCTTTTGTTTGTTTGAGTTAAATTTTTAATTATATTACATAAATTCGTGATAATAAAAATTTATCATCTTTGAACAGCAAGTTGTATAATGAATCAAAATAAAAATTAATCCTAATTTGATCATCGATAACCGGTATACATTTTCTGTAGTAGCTAAAATGATTACTGTTTTATAACGAACAATTTTAATAATTTTGTTTTTTATAAATTTAACAATATCTAAACTAAGGACAAAACAAATTTTCAATCACACATTCTAATGCACATTCTCCATTCAAATTTGTACAAATTATTTAATTTAAAAAATAAATACAATTCTGATTGTAAAACGGTAAAAAATACAAAAAATCTTTACCTATACTACTATGTGATGCACTTTTTTGCATTTGATTTTTTTTGTCGATGGGACTATTAATTGAGGCGGTTGTGGTAATTATTGTGATAGTGTTGTCAATAACTGTTGGTGGTATACTTGGTAAAATATTATTATTATTATTTACAATAATACTATTATTATTGGTGACCGATCCACCACCTTGTTGTTTTAAATATGAAAATATTGTTGATGGTTTTTCAATTGATTGTGCACGTGGCGATTCCTTTATTTCAATAACATATGCACTTTTGCAATCAGGACAAATAACATCTATATATTTAGGTTGTGAATTAATTGTGCAATTAAATTTTTATAAAAAAAAATTATAAATTTTTACCAATTTTTTGTTTTTTGTAAATATTTTCCCTTGAAAATTGTGATGTACAATTGGCACAACGATATAACGTTTGATTCATTTCGGATAGTGGTCTTTTTGATAGAAAATTTCGTAAATATTTTTCAAGTTTCTGTCAACAATACAAAAAAAAAAAAATGTAAATAATTTTAATGACCAGAATATCAATTAATTAAATAATTTTAGGGAATTTATATTGGTTTTCAGACGACAATACTCAGCTTTGACCTATTGCTTAGCAATTAACCAAATCCACTGAGTAACCATAGAAATATAAATATTAAATACAATATACTAATTTACCTGACAATTATCATTATCAATGTTATAAGTTCGTTCTTTTTTATCCTTTTTTATTGTATCAAAATTAATTCGTAAAATATTTGATTTAATTCGTTCACAACTTTCTAATGATTTTAAATTCCATCGTGTTTTTGTTCTAAATAAAGATAAACTTACATTACATAGTCTTTCGCTATTTAATTAAATAAATTTACTTTGCTGTTAAAATGTCCTTTTCTTTTATACTTAAATCGGATACAATTAAAAATAATTCAACACCCATTGGTTCAACATAAACAATATAGCTTTCTTCATTTTCTTCACTATCCGATACTGAGGATGAATTATTATCAGTATTTTCTTGAGAATAAACTTTTTCTAATTCGGCATTATCAAACACAGATTTATATAAAATTGTATTTTTTCCAATATTTGTATTATTATCGTTTGTGGATGGCGATGACTAAAACAAAAATTTAAAAAAAAAAAAAATATACATAATTATATTTAAAATATATTTTAACGAAACAAACCTTGGTTTCCTCGTCTAATTGTACACTATTTTCCAATAATATTTGCGACTCTTCATTTTTTTTTGGATTAACAACACCATCACCACTAGTAGTATCAACTTTTGTGGCAGTTATAACTGAAGAGGATGCATTTATATTATTAACATTATCTACACTTTGATTGTTAATTGTTTCTAATAAATCTTTAATTATTTCTTCTGATGTTGTTTTATTTTTATCGGCCATTGTACTTGTTATACCAATAACATTATGTACCATTTGTGCTGCACCATCACTATGTAACCAATCATCACCATAAATTTTACGTAAATTTTCAATTCGTTTTTTTGTTTCTAAATGTTCTTTATTACCACTTAAATTAAATACTGATGTGGTTGAGATGGCTGTTGTCGATGTTATTGGTGTTGTTGATGCTGTTGAGTTTTTTGTTGTCATTGTTGCTACTGTTGCTATTGATAATTTATTTTGTTTTTCTAAAATTGATTCATTTTCATTGAAACTATCACTGATATCAGCTATTATGGCACGTGTTGGTCTTAATTTACGTTGTGATGAATTTATTATTGTAGATGATAATAATGATGATGCTGGTTGTGGTGGCATTATATTAATAGCATTTCCTAAAAATATAAAAGTATTAATAAATAAAATCAAAATCTTTTTTCTTTTTTTGTTTTTGTACACTCTTACTTTTTGATGTATTAGCACCACCGAAACTTCGTATTGAATCATAACTACTATTTGGTGTATTTTCTCGTGTACGACGTAACGGTGTTGAAACATTACTACTTGTACTAGCTACACCACCACCACCACTGCCACTGATACTAAGTTTACCATATGTACATACTTTTGAAATTAACATTGAATGATAACTTTGATATTGTCCAGTCATTGATTTTTCCGATTTTGTTAATACTTTGTCATTTAATATAAACTAAAAGTTAAAAGTTTTGAAAAAACAAAAAAAAAAAATTTTATAATAACATCTCATCTCGCCTCTAAATTTTACCTTAACACTTGACGTATTCTTATGTAAATATCTAACTATTGATTGTCGACAATTTGGATAACATGAAACTGGATTTCCGGTTATTTGTAAACAATGTAAACTCATTAAAGTTGACAGAGGTAATAAATTTGAATGGTCCAAAAGGCAATTATCGGATAAATAAAGCTCATTTAATGAATCTAAACGTGCTATACCTGAAATTAAATGAACATTTAATTAGAATATAATATGTGTACGTGTGAGATGCATATCCCATCTCTCATTATTTAATTCAAATTTCAAATTACCTGAAATATCTTCAATGAAATTATTTGATAAAATTAAAATTTGTAACCGTTTCGATGATTCAATATGAAAAACGGGAACCTGTGTCATTCGATTAAAACTTATATTTAATATTTTTAAATTTGGTAACCATTTGATGGCATCAACGCTTATAATTTTATTATGACTTAAATTTAAATTTTGTAACCATGGTGTAAATTCCAATGAACAATCAATTGTTTTTAATGTATTATAGGAAAAATCGGCCAATTTTAAATCATTCCAAATGAAACCATTACTTTGATCATAACCGCAATTGGTTATAATTTCCTGAACGGATTCAATGCAACGTGAACAAATTATCTCTTGTAAATGGGCACGTAATTGTTGTATGCCACTTATTTGTTTAATTGAAACACGTTGAATTTCCAATGTTTTTAAATTACGAAATTTGGTTATATCAATTATGCCATCATAGGGTTCATCATTTAAAAATCTTCGTATACATAAAATTGTTGTTTTCTGTACAAAATCATGGATAAATTGTAACTCACGATAAACATCTGATTTTGAATTATTCGGTTTAACAACTTGAAAGGATTGTGGTGCACAAATTTCATGTTGATCGACAATTAATGTAAATGAATCGTTTAATGCACGTAAAAGTGGTCCTGAAATGGAAATAATAATATGGATGAGTACTAGATGAAATTAACACACACCATAAATTAAGAGTAGCATCGTTCTATTTTGGTAAATCATTTAAAGCATTTCAATTATTATTTCAAATATGTCAAGTTGTCTATGTTTCAAGATCAATCACAATAAAACAAAATTGTATCCAGTTCTGTTTAGTTTGATGTTGTGATGATTTTTCAACCAGTCACATATATAGTGATTGAGATACCGGTGACATCGCACGTGGATATTACGTTTGATTGAGTTACCTCGATTGTTCGTTGACAACTTATGCTTCCGCGTGAAGTTTACGTTGAGATTATGATTTCAAATTAGATTATTTTGTATTTATCACTTACAAATATCAAATGACATACTTTATTTATTATCCTTTACTATTGACACTATTTATTGTATTAATATGTGGACACGCACATATCTGCATAAATAAAAACTATCGTACAGAATGGGGCACAGTAAGAAAATGATGTTATGTTAAGAATTTGTAGAAATTTTTTCTTTACAATACTTGAATTTGAATCCTAAGGTTTTCATCTTTTTTTTCTGTTTTCTGTCTTGTTTAATCATAAATTTAATACTTTTAATATTATTTTTGTTTACGTAAATATTTATTCCATATTTTCACTGACAATAACAAAACACAAACAGTCACACGGTCACGCACAGTAGTCACTATTCGTAGTAAATAAATAAATATTTACGTCTTAGAAAATAATTTATTTATAAATTTTAGATCATTTAAAAATAGATACAAAAATTATAAAAATTAGTAACAATAAATAATTAAAAATTAATTATTATTTAATTATTATCATTACCTGACACTGTCAATTTATATTGCGAATTTAATATTTTATCTCCATTATTTCGTAACAATTTGGCTAATTCTGATATCTGTTTTGGATCCATTTTTAATTTATAATAAAATTAATAAATAAATTGACACATTAGAATTATAATTAAGAAAAAGAAAATAATAATAAAAAAAAATAATAATGCAAATATAAAGGTCACATAAATAATAAAAACTAAAACACTGAAAGCAATTTAAAAATTGTTCTTAATTTCTTATTTAATTAAACAAATGCATAACATTCACAAACTATGGTCACATTATATAATAAATAAATAGATTTAATTATATAAATAGAAAGTTTCCTTAAACAAATTATTCATTTAGTGAAATTATAAAAATTAAAGAATTTATGATGAGATTTGCATCTTTTCTAATGACGATACCACCTAACGTTTGACAGAATGACACTTCATCGAAATGAAATAATTCGATGACAATTTCTATTGTTAAACATCGGCAGTGTTTCTCAAATATTATTTTTGAGATTTCTTAAAGTTCAAACCGTTATTTATGATAATTATTTTTAAGTTATTTAAAGTAGATTTTTCTAGTCCTGATTTAAATATATATATATATATATATATATAAACTAGCGAAATGAGAAGTAATATTAGCAGTTGCTGTTGCTAAATTTTGGATCACTAAACAGAAGTATTTGAATTATTTGCCGTTGACTTGTGTTTCCCTAATTTCAATATTTGAATCACTATAGTTGTACTCCAAATTTCTATACCATAAATCCAGATGGGTTTTAATATGCTTTTGTTGTATATAACTTGCACGGATTTCCTCCTGTTGGCCCTTTTATCCTCAATTGTTTCATTGTTAAAGAATAATAAAGGAGCAGTTGGTTCAGAAGACATTCGACAATGTAGAGTTAATGGTTGAAATGCTTGGCATAAGTCAGTAAATGTGCTACAGATAAAAAATGATATACTGCTTGTATCTTCTGTTATTATTAAATTGTATGACTATCTTCAAACATAATAGATGATAATATAAATAAGTGCACATTCAGAGTACCATATGTATTCGATGAATATAAAAAAGAGCTTACACATACGGGTTCCTCAATTGAATAAGGTTTGAAAATTCATTAAATAAGATATTGAAGTGAAGGTGCGATGAACAATATAGACTATGCGTGATCTATAATAAATATTTCAGAAAACTAACTCAGATTCGTTAAAGGTGACTCATCATCATCATCATTATGTTGACCTTTACTCTTTGGTAGCATTAGACGTCAAAGAACAACCGTCATTGTTCACACGATATCTGAGCCAACGTTTCGTTCCATCACAAAAACGACCCGCATTAAATTCATTTGTATATTTCACTGTTATGCAACAATACCGGATCGTATTCCATGGACTATTAAATAAGTGAGAACCAAAATTGAAATGGAAAACAAAATCAATCTGTGGAATTCAGTATTGGATTTTCGAATGATTGATACGTAGTGTAATAACATCACCAGTAAAGATGAAGAAGGTTTGAGATGTTAGTCGGTCCACTCTATGTTTGTAACCACTAAAATACATATATATATATTATATAATAAATAATGTTTTTATTTAATTTCGTAGGTTATAATAAAAATTCAATTTAAAATTTTGTCGTATTATCATTTGAATAATTTTTCATGAATTTTATATACGATGAAAGTAGATCATCCATTTTATATCCTTGTGTTGTTGCACACAATAATTTTGATGCACCCATCATATTACCAAATTTAATATGGAAGTATGTATTGCCCGAACTCCAGAAATTTAATTGAGAAAATTCGTAAGTTGTCAAAATATCCTGTAAATATTTAATAAATTAATTATATTGGATGAAGAACTAGGTCTACGGATAGTTTAACAATTTGATCTATAACAAAGTTATGTGGTTTTTAAATAGGATCTGCATTGTACAGTATCATCGTAGCTACGTAAATATATGATAGAACTAAAAATGTGGCATAACTGATAAAGTAAAAATATATTCACATATTCCTTACCTTCGATAATGGATCAATAATATGAAATCCATGTCGATTAATAGCAATTAAAATTGTTTCCGGTAAATTTACATCTGTCGTTTGTTTTACAACAAAGAATGTCGAACCAAATGTTGGATATTCTTGAATAATTTTCAAAAATTCCTCTTTTGCCTCTTCATCACTTAATTCCACTTGTGAATTATATAAATTTAATATTAATTTTTTCCATTCATCAACTTTTACCAAACTAATAACATCTTCCGGTAATATTTGTGGTAAAATACTTAACATTTGTTGAAAATGTCTTGAATTATCACCATATTGTATACGATAAAGTAGTGCACCAATTTTAATTGCATCATTTTTCGACACCTTATAATATCCATTCAGATATTTTGGCACCTCTTGTGGAAAATAGAATATTTGATCAGCATTTCTATCCTTACCCGGTATTGTATTTATCCATAATTTTTTCATAAAGAATAATTGATAATTACATTGAAGTCGATGTTCATTTGTTCGTGATGGTAATGTTGCACGCATCCAATCAACTAATTCATAAATAAAATCAAATATGAATTGTTCTTCGGGAACAGAGAATGCCTTTATATTTAGGGGCGAAAAAAAAAAGAGAAATATAATTGACCTAGTAAAATTAATGAAATTATTTATCATCTCTTATATTACTTTGTCCATAATTTTAACAAATAAACTAAATCCATCATTTGATTTCAATTCTAAACGTTTTGCAATTGAATCACATAAATGATTTGCTTTTGTTGAAGATTCAATTTCGAAAGCCTCATCCGTATCATCTGGGAAGTAAATCTATATTTGTATTATGTTTGGGAAAGATGTTTAAAATTAGTAGATGATGATGCTGTTTTTTTTTTTTTTTTATTTAATTTTTATCGATTTACTTTATGATAAATTTGCATTGTTCTACATCTGATAGCCTCAACTTCAATAATATACGGTGGATAAGTTCGTTGACCATTTTTCAATGTTTTCTGTACTCGAAGTAATGATTGGCTAGCCAGTAAGTGTGTTCTTGTTTTCAGGAATTCTGTTAATTCTTTTAATAAATGTGTACTTGGCACCATTACACCTAATAACATATAAAATTTAATTAATATTGAGTTTATTATTATTAATATTGGAAAACAATTTACTCACCAGTGGCTAACCACATTAAATCCCATCCACGTTCTTCACTTATTTGAATTTTATTATCAGTTAATTGTTTCATTATTTGACAATATACTTCATCGCGTAATGCTTCATTTTTAAGGGCAGGTTCAAAGATTAGATCTGTATTGATATTGACCTTTCCTCTCGGCAAATCGCCCATGTACTACATTATTTATATAATTATTGAGATAAAAATCGAATTAAAAGAAAATACAAAAAGTAAACGACGAAACGCCATTGGAAAAATAACGTGTTTTAAGTTACGTCTATGAAATGATCCTGTTATAACTGCGGTTTCTACAATACTTAAGATACAATAAGCCGGCGATTATGTGGAATAACTTCGAGGAGATGTTCAAAGAGGATTTAGAAGAATGTCTTGGTTTTTCAAAGCTTTGTATATATGGAAAATTCATAGTGAGATTTCAAGTTCAGAACAAAATCAGGAGTAACAAAAATTTTCACTATTTATAGATATTTTAATCAAAAATACCACCAAAATTAGTGAAAATTGTTGTAGTTAGACCGGCGTCAATATACTGGTCTGAATATTGAGATGGTCAACCGGAGTAACATTGAAGGATATAATTAAAAACTACAGTCACTTTAAAGTTACTACTACTACCCATATAATCACTCAAAAGTAGATTAAGATGTCACGGTCACATATAATGTGTAAAATATGACTTTAAAATGGCTTCAAATATTGATAATGATACGGGAAAACGTGACCAATAATTCTACGGAGATAGTTCGACTTGATTACTCAATGGACTATTTAACTACATTGAATAATTATCGACCTGTATATAAGAATCTAGATTATATAAAAGTTTACTTTGATCTCTATATATGGTAATCAATTAGAGTTTTTCACTTTAAATTATTACTATATGACCTTTAGATTACAGAAATGGAATAAAATGGTATTTAAAAGAAAAATACTATTCACCCGCAAAATATAAGTAAAAATTGTAACAGCCTGATCGAAATTCTCTGTTTGCTTCTGTAATTTTTGTAGAAGTGGTGCTTTTATTGGTTCACGTGTATGCCTCCAAAGTTCATCTTGATACGTGCGTCTTACAGACATCATTGTAGAAGTTCTTCGAGCTACGCTATAAAATAAAATAAAATAATCAATTATCATTAATATTTTGGAGTGTCAGTAACTATATTATTCAAATGTAACATTTAAGCTCACTCAATTATAGCCCTGAAATTTTCGCTTGCATATTTTTTTAACGTATGCATTCGTTGTCTTTGTAATGTATTATAATTTGTCCTTTTCTTATTAGTCATTAGTCGACTGTTCGTATTATTTTGTCTAAACATTTGTAGAATATCTTTTGTTGGCGGTTCAATTACTGGTAATACATACACAATATCTAAAAAGGAAATATTATTTAAATAGAGGATGATTGAGATGATGGCAAAAGGTTAATTCACACGATATTTCAATGCACACTATATATAATTTCTGTATAGTGATTTTATAGATAATAATGCATAAAATTCTGTCTGCATTGCAACATTTTCATTTGCCGTAAAACTAACCTGTTGGAAATGATCCATGTCTGCCATTACATTCACCCTTTGACCATGTTGCTTCAACTGCTAAAATATGTTCACCAATTATACCTTGTTCTAAAATGATCAAATCACCTTTTTGAAATTTTAAGTATGTATCTGAATTAGTATCTTCTTTATTGTGATCCTGAAACAAGTTACGTTATAATTAATTAATTTTTTAGTAAATATTATGAACACATTTAAATATGTAAATTTTTAACAGTTAAAATTAGGATCATTTAAATATTTTATAATTATATAATGATTTTATAATTATATGAGTTATCGGTTATGCTTTGTGGAGGTAAAGATGTATATATTGAGTATAAGTGACCTCAATGATAGTCGACAACTCCATTATTTTTATCTAATATTATTATATACCTGAATGGCCACGGCATATATTGATTGCTTTTTCAAAGTTTGAATAATCAAATTAATCAGCGGAACTACTTCTTCGGCTTCATAACATTTAAATATAAAATCTTCTTTTAGAATTGTATTTATATGTATATCGTCGATATTTGTATCTTCATTTTCTTCTCGAGTAATTAAAAGAATCTCAGCAAAACTTAATTTAAACTACAATTAAATGAAGACATTAAAATTTTATTATATTTACGTGCATAATTTACTATATCATTCAATACTAATTACCAGAATCTGTTCTTGTTCAGTAATGAAATAAACGCCCGTCCAATTAACGGCAATAATAACATTATTTGTAGATAATTCTGGACCACTAATACGTACAGCTTCAAAGAATCTGGAAAACATCATTGCCCAATTTAACTGAGCAAAAATAATAATATCTTCCTATATTGGGAACAAAATAATTAAAAAAAAAAAAATAATTTTAATATTTATGACAATTTGATAATTTATGGTTGAAAATACTTTTGCTGACAATTGTGGTGCTAATTCCTTAACGTATTTACTTTGTCTAAATGCATCTTTTATTTGCATTGCCCATTTTTCTTCAGATGTTTCACCAGTTAACATTAATTCTTTTGGGATATAATTACTAATAACTTTACTTAAGATCTATTTGGGTTAATTAATAATTACAATTAAAATAGATACAATAAAAATATATTAAATTTGAAAATGTGTAATGTGATTATTACATACATTGTCATCAATTTTAGGCCCATAATCGGCATAATATTGTATTGCAGCTAATATAATTATATCCTGAAATGAAAGCAATAATCGAACAAATTCTTATCTATAATTTTTAAATTGCCAAAAAACTAAATAATTTAAAAAAGGTGTAGATGTGCCCACTTATATAGAGAAAATGTCACAGTACGTTCGAATTTAAACCTATTCTATAGTCAATACGATGTTATATTATCAATTAAGTACCTGCCTTTGGATTCGATCGAAATATGACAGTTTTTCAACATAAACTATTCTTGTTTCATATATTTAGATTATTAGATTACAACGCAACAAAAGAGCCTACGCGGTGTACCCTCGTTCTATTCACTCCCGTGACAGGGTTATTGCCTCTGTTCTAGATTACATTTTCCACACCTATTGCCCCCAAGAAACTCAGGATCTGTTATGGGCTTTTGGTATGGTAACTCTTCAATACCCAATACATAGGCGGCTCTTACGTGCATTCGCCTCTTGGGGATCAGGGCTTCACATCAGATGATATGTATAGGATTCTATGTCAAATATTTACGAAATATAGACGCGCTAAATATACTATTACTGGTACTAATTAACATTTACAAATTCATAATTTTAATATGTGTATAGATTGCAATCTGTGACTACATTTCAACTAGACTTACTACTTATAACCAATAACATAAAATACTTATAAATATACCTTTCTGGTTTTACATTGATATTCACCAAAACTGATACCTCTGACAATTTGTCGATAAATTAATTCTGTGGCAATTGGATCATCAGTTGGATTATACCATGGAGCAAACATTTCTTTTCGGAAAAATAATTTCCAAATTGCTTTTCGATCATTACCACCCTCTTCCTTAACATATTGTTCACAATTTGAAATTGCATCCATTATATGTTGGCGACCGTCACCAAGTGACATAATCTATTGAAAAAGAAAGAAAGTAAAATTAATTTCACTCGAGAATTCTAAATATATTCCCCCCCCCCTCTTCGCATACTTTATCAGCTAATTTAATAAATATTGAAAATCCAAAATTATCCTTTAATCCAATAATATTGCCAATCTGTTGAACTGTTTCATTAGCAGTTGATGCACAATCAACTTGTATTTGTTGTGTTGTACCATCCATTAATGTTACACTTAAATAAATTGGTGCTTTTGATCGAGCTGTATGCAATTCAAGCCATGATGGTGGTTGAATTCGTTGTCCATTCTATAAATGTGTCTCCATTATAAATAATTATAATA
>JANSTX010001232.1:6001-22861 GCA_027564355.1 Penthetria funebris
TCAACTCAGCGAATCTATCTCTGTTTTCCTTCAATTGAATCTTGCTCAACTCAGCGAATTTAAATCTCATAGATTCTAGAGTAATTTCAAGAGGGCGTTATCATGTTCTCCAAGATGTTAGTCGGCTACTCCATTGGTCACAGTACATTGATATACATAATACTGAACAGGGAAATTGAAAATCTTGGTTTCCAACATGAACGTGCAGACTAGATCGGATTGTGATAAAAAGTTCGTCGATAACATGTACCTTCATTCAGTTTATATCGATTTGTCTACCACATGGTATGCATTGTGCAGAAAAATAATATTTAGCAACCGTTTTTAATAGATGCAAGAAATACACTAGAAACCGATATCAGTGGGGATAGAAAGAAATAGTTAAATGTAAAAAATAATAACAAATTATTGACACAAAGAAGTAGAAAAAAGAATGAAATCACAAAACCACTAGAAGAAATGAGGAATCAGTAAAAGGGAAAGGATAAAGTGGAAATATATTAAATTCTTAGGTCAAGTGTTCATATCGCAGCAAACGTTAAATGATTAATCAAAAACTGAAAATAGATGTGACAAGTATCGTTTATGCAGCGGTAATGTCTGATTTGACAGTAAATTCGAATGCAAAATGCCAATGATGATGATACTATTAATAATGAATAGTTTGATTAGTATGAACCTAGTTTATATAAGCCAATTCCTGTTCAATTGTTCTTCTGGATGTTTGTAAATTAATTTACTGACACCAGCATTGATATATACTATCGTCTATACAACATAAATCTCAAGTTCTTTAATGTTAGCAAATCTTTCATTTTTTTTTTTAATTTTATAACATAATTAAATATACAATATGGGAAATGATAAACGAAATACAAGAATTTATTGCAAAATGCTGAAATGGAGTTTTATATAAACAAATATTCGTATTCTCATAGTATGAGTTTACGTATCCAATTTAATATATAAAATGAAGAATAAGCTTCTTCTTTGAGAGTAATTTTATGACATATTTCATTTATTTGTACAGGCGGCATAGCCGACAAAATAATAGTACTATTTTCGTAATTAAGAAATAGGTTACTAGTACTCATACATTGCACAGAAGAAAATATCATTAATTTTTAATGGAAAGCCAATTAAATTTTAGCTCAAATTCATGGAAAATGTAATTATTTTAAATTTAATACCAGAAAATTGTTTAATTTTCGATGAAATTTATTTCAATAAACGACTAGGTCCAGGAGTGTAAACATGTGTCATTCTATGTGTATGCAAATTTTTAATATTAATTAAAGGTAGTCTAAAATTAAACTCAGATACTTCAACTCGATGACGAGGCGCCTACCACAAAATATCTCAAAACACATTACATTCAATTCTTTACTTATACACAATTAGATTATTAGTTCGTCATTAGACGCCCAAACCATGCGCTGACTCCAATGATAAAATTACAGATGTCGATATAATTGAAGGTTAAAGGTTCCTAACAATTAAATTCTCGATTCTATGGGTATCTTGACAATTTTGAAGCATATCAAATTGAGAACATATATAATGGTGAAATTCGAACTACTTTTAAAGCACAGTTTGGAAATTGATATAGAAATTTATATTTCAAAAATAAAACTAATGAAGATTGGTACGTCAATGTCCTGTTTCACTGCAGTTAATGGTGAAGAAATAGATGAAGTAACCGACTTACAATATTTGTGATTTTTTTTAAAAATATGTGATGACATTGAAAAATATGTACTTCATTGGGGTCGGCAGGACAACGTATCGAAGAACCGTTATTTAAGAGTCTAGTATTAATATGGTAATGTAATTAGTGATGTAATTTAATTAACTTATCTACGTGTAAGATTCGTGACATTGTTTGGAAATATATCATGCAAAACAGTACATGTTCAGCGATCAATTTAACCATAACATTAATCAATGATCTGTTGAATAATTAAGTATCATTCAACTACATCTGACCAAGTTAATAAACTTGTGTTATGCACTAGCATTAGCACCTAACGATTACAGTAAAATACAAACTACTCCAATATTGATTGAACTCCGACATGATAAATTTACAGACAAAATTCTGTTGTCGACCGCGGTATATCAAATATGTTAAATACTTAAAAATATTTTTTAAAACAAGTGGCAAGCCACAATCTAATTCGAATGCCGTGTCATGTCAGGGGACTCTGTGGACAATATTAGATACGTAACATATTTTGTGGAATGGTATCATTGTGCATCTATTAGGGTCTATTGATGTTCCTCACATGTATATTCTCGTGAGAAAGGCAGATTGAATAAAACCGCTTGATATACTGATGTGTGAACATAATTATTGGTGTAAATAATTGGAATCATAATACTCGTATGTTTGCTTTTATTATATGTTTTCGTTTAATACAAATATTCTAAAATGTAGAGCATTAAAAAATCTATACTATCCAGTAATGACATATAGACGAGTAAATATGGCTTCAGTCTGATTTTTATTCACGTGATTACAAAAACAATATGAAAATATTAAATTTATCCATTGCATATACAGTTTCCCTTCATAGTTTCAATAAATGTAAATATTTTTAAAAGTGGCGATCAAAATGTATGTATTGACGATAATCGCATTTGCCCAATTCTCATATTACATAAACAAGATACTTAAGACATAATTCCTTATATACTAAAGCTATAACAATTTGATTGAACAAGTATGGACCGTTGCTAAACGTAAAATTGGACAGAGAACTCAAGGACGACTACGAGTTACCCATAGTATTAGCCACGAATCTGTGAAAAATTGAATTGAGTAGTACAATGTTTTAACTGAATCTCGCCATATCAAGGGTGAATTATACAAAATTTGAAATGTTTTAAAGAATCCAAAGTGATACCTGTTGAGCATTTTAATTCACAACACAAATTGATATAGTAACAAAAATCTCATTCAAAGAAACATCTAAAAACAAACGTTGAAACGACATTTCAAAAATTAAGTAGTTCCAGTTGCATATATACAAAATGATCAACTTATAAAAACCTTGTGTACATACTTAATATACAAAATAATTGCGAGATGGAGATTATGTGAAATCACTTCACTAAGGTCGTTAAATTACATGTAAAAAATTAACAGCTTAGAATCGCAATGTCCACATACATAAAACGCAATAGCCAAGATGATCGCAAGCAGAAGATTATGTAAAATGACTTCAAAAGGCATTGTAGTAAAGATGAGTCCAAACATTGTCTTAATAATCAAAAGTTTTATTGCATATTTAAACAGAAACTTGGTGGTGGCTCTCCGACATATAGAATAAACTCTCAAGAGTAAAAGGCCCAAACCTATTTCTCAAATCCACTTTTACCCTCGATAGTTTTAGAAATATAAGCTTATGGTAAATCAAGACTTATAAATTAGATATATGAACGTATATTGAGTACAAAATTGATATCCAAATTTGCTGTACACATGAATACTGAATTCAGGGACGTTGGAGTCGTGACTAACATTTTAGCCTGTCAAATCTATATTTACCTGCCCGCGATACCATAAGGACCGCATGATCGTTAGCGAAGAGAAAAATATTAATTGTTTGTATGTATAATTGGTAGAAAAAAATATTTATAGTTCTACACACCATTCTACAGAATCCTGCAAATCTTTACCAATCAACTACGTGTTTCACAGTGATATGATTTGAACACAATGACTCGTGCATTTATGGGTTAGAAAAAATACATGCTATACTCATAGAAAACAAATGGCACACAAATGAATTTTAGTATTTCAAAACGTTGATTTCATAACAATTTCGAAAGCACATCAGTCACGATAAGACATAAACTTGTAAATAAATATATTAAGAAGGAGGACAGCCGGATCCTAAATAATTTTTTTCATGCTAGATATCAATATGTTTAAACTTTCAGCATCTTGATTAAATGCAAATAATAGAAATTGCGTTTTCATTTTCTGCAATGAGAACAGCATCGTCCGCATAATAAATGATACTGATCAGTTGATTTTCCATTCTATAACCAGTTCTAGTAGATTTTATTTTCAGTATGATTTTGTGCATAACCATATTGAACAACTTTGAGCTTAAACTATCAACCTGGCGGATGCCTGTTGATATTGGTATTTCATTAGTGAAGTTTACGTTTACTTTAATTCGCGTTGTGTTGTTAACATTTATCTGCTGTATAAGACCAGTTATGGTTTGCTGGATGTTAGCTTCATCTAAAATGTTTTTAATATCGTCAAGTTGGATGCGGTCGAAAGTTTGTGCAAGATTGACGAAGCACATGAAAATTGATGTTGTCGTAATATGAATATCGAATCAATAGTTGACTTGTTCTTTCTGAAGCTATTCTATTCATTAATCTTGACATGATTTCATAATAATTTTAGTGAAATTTTTCTGAACATATTATCGGAAGATTTTCTATTTTTCAATGCTTTAATTGCTTGTCCAATCAGATGTTGGTTGGAATAAAAATTATTGCCTTGAATTCTGTGTCTCGTATGTCTCAAATGAAACTCATTTGTGTTGTTAAATAAATTCTGTAAATGGATAATCCATACTTCAACAGATACTGATGAGTTTTGGGTATATTCATTTACTGGTTTTTTTCTATTTCTGATAAAGTTTCAAATTTTTTTTTTTTCCAACATACAAATCACGTTACTAAAACGGTTTCAGTATTCCTTTATAATTTGCGTTATTTTGACATCAATTCTGTTTCTAATGAGTTTATATATTCTGTATTCTACTAGTGTTTTTACGCTTGTGTATTTTAGGTATACTTGCCAATTTTCTGTTGCCAAAATATTTACTTCTTCATGTAAACCATGGTTTAACATTGTGTTTTGCAACTAAATACAAGCGATGTATATTTCTGCATCAATTCTTAAACATCTAGTTCATCTAATGGTAACTTTGGTGTGTATCAAAGGTTGCATTAAGTATCAATCACACTTGCACAGAATAGGAGCACAAATTTATTTCCATTTAATAACAATGAAACGATTTCTCTGCAAACACGATCGTTTTGGATGATGATCGTCCACAACACATTATAGACAAATTTAAATATTTAGGATCGGTTATCACAACAAGCGAATATGAAACTGCAGTTTTGCCAACAATATAATCATTCAAAGTAGATTAAGTTGGTAAGGTTATGTAAACCGGAAACTCAAAGCGTAAAATTGTCTTTATACACATTGGTAATAGCAGTTTAAAGGCTACATGGTTTTCAATTGTTCAAAATGATTTAGATTAAATGTAGCAACTGAGTGATTAAGATGCAGGGGGGCTGCCATTAGTAATGAATAGATCATGGAATAATGTCTATGAATAACATATCTCAAATTTGCATTACAGTATCAATTTGATGTATTCATGTTATTACTAAGAAAAATTTAATCTGACACATAAATTAATTGAAAAGCAAAATTGTGGACCAAAAAATAGATATGAATCTTAAATTGCAAGTTTTAAATGAGTTCAATTAACACCATGAATATTGAGTTATCCGAGTACATGGAGTATATCGCAAAATATATATACATATATTAGATTTATTCGTAATTTCCAAGTAAATTCTATAAATTTTATTAAAATTCCAGTCTATCTAAATCAATTTATTTGCTGAAAGGTCATAAGTTTATGAATTGGTCAAATAAATCAACATATTAAATTAAAAGAAAATAGTTTCGACTTTAAAAATAATTATCTGTTTAAGATACCCATATCAATTACTTGCAATTTAGCACAATTTGCATAATAATGTTAACGTTATTATTCATAAAATTTGAATCTAGTCAAAATGCATGAGAATCAAATTATACTGCATTGCTTCCAACATAAATGGTCGAACTATAAGTAAAAAGTTTGAGCATCGACTAGAACATATGAAATACTTCAATAAAAATCGATTAAAGAACAATTGAAACTCAACTGCGGATGTTCCTGCATTATATAATTTAAATGTTTGAAAACATTTTACAGATGCACGAAAACGACAAAAGAAATAAATAAATAGTTATTGTCCACGATGTCTAGCAAGCGGCTTCAATCTATTCCATCTATGAATTCTGTATTTGGCAACGAACATAATATGTACAATACATTCAAGCATACGAAAACCGCGACAGTTGTTCGAAATGCTAAGTGGGGTATGACAGTTTGCAATTTTTTTTTAGCTCAAACTGCGTATACTCCAGACAAATTCCTCATCGATACAGATTTGGCTATACACTGAGGTGTCCTGCCAATTATATATATGAGTTAGATTCCATATCTATTTAGAGTAGTAGATCGTTAAAAAAATAATCTTGCAAACAACTGTGATTAAAGAGTCTTGTATCAGTGGTAAATTATGGAATGAAGGGAAATTATTGTCAACATTGGCGATTAATCATTGATAATCAATGTTCCCACGCGCACCACTAGTTATAATGTTAATAACTCTCAACCAGACCTAAAATCTGTACCTTTCGAATAGTCGACTGTAAAATTAACCAATATTTGTTGCCAAAAAATGATAATAACTTTATTTGTGATAATCAGAAAGGTTATATCATAATAACAGTTTTAATAAACAATGAAGTTATCCTATTATTCTGCCATGACAATGTCAATCAATACATCTGCTTATCAAATAAAATCCCAGTTTCTTTAAGTATTCTCTTAATAAAAAGTGTTATATCAGAAAATATACTCCATGCTTTTCTGACGCTAAACGTTCATATATCGTTTTTTGAAGATTTGCAATTTCACAAACATTACTAGTTCGATATTGCCTTGTTTTTTCGACAGCCAAAAACCGTTATCGAGATAGCATCTGATCGTAGACCATTTATTGATGTGCTAGTATAGAAGGAGTTGCAAACACATATCTACCTACATCCATAGAATTGAATGTTAGTTCCGATTGAAACTGATTTGATGATAAATGTTTGTCTATGGAGAATTTACTTTGCAGCAACCAATTTATTTGAATGCTCAGCACGACTATACAAAAAAAAAGAAAAGATTATTTAATATTTTATTACAAATGAACTTGCATATTATAATTTGTAATTATATGCATTATGTATATGACTATTAGATAACATATACATATTACCGGAAATGTGCTCTATTGACGGAAATTATTGATATTTTTAATAACTTTAAAAAAACATACTTTCGGTAACGAATATGTAATTTTTTAGATAACGTCTATAATAACATCAATATTTTATTCAATGAAAAATTAATAAAATATGTAAACAACTTCAAATATAAAAACTGTTCATTCTAAAAATTATGTCATAAAAGATATGGAAGATGTTTAAGATGAATAAATGTTAAAAGAATACCAGATAATGGAAATCGCAAATATTGCAATGAAACAACACATAAGTGGAACACGGTCTATAGGAAGGCATCCGAAAAGATGACTAGAAAGTTATGGACATCCGCATTTCAAAACTAAATTGCTAGAAAAACACAGGACTATGACGTAACGAAAGAAGAAGGAAGTAATAAAAAATGAATATATTGATTTTAAATTAGATGCAGATCACGAGCTTTCGATTCCGATTTAATATACTGAAACGATGCACTTAGACATATCAAACAGTATAAGTCTGTTGACGACCATCAAATGAACATTAATTGCATGTTTCTTTCTTAAACAACAAATCTGAAGTTTTAGCAGTGTTCGAAATATTTTTCCATAAAATGTATGGCTAATCTAAATAAACATTGATCGTGGTATGATGTGGACAATTCTAGAAACTTACGGAAAATCTGACTGATGATCACGAACTGTGGTCTATATTGTGAGTTTTACATCGACTGGTTTACGATCATGGTAAATACTGAACAGCATGGTATTAGATGGGGTCTAACCGGGGCGACTGAATATATTGATTTCGCTGACAACATATGTCTGTTCTCGCAAATTGAGTCAATTTTGAGGTGAAATTGGAACTAATTGTAAGATACAGCTTACAAACTCTGTCTATAGATCTATTTTTTTAAAAAACGAAACTAATAAGGATTGATACGATTATAAGATGTTCACTAAAGATCAATGGTGAAGAAATAGATGAAGTAGCAAAGTTGTACATTCGCCATTTTTGTCATTATTTGTAAAACTGTACCTTCGTTATTTTGGTTATGTTTAGAGCCCGTTTGCTTTAAATGTTTTTTTTTTAAAAGTTTCGATTGAATTATCGATTTTTATTTATGGGTAGTGAATTCTAAGTGCCGATTTAAATATAGATGTAATTTCATTTTATAGATACCATAACTCCAAATTCTACACTTGTTAACGACGTCTTAAGCCTTTCTGACATGATGTGGCACGCGCATATGCATTAATTATTTTTCAATCTGAGTTCAAGTTACAAGGTTTACCCTTTGCACACCGGTTAAGCAATTTTGGTGATACACTTTTCGATTTTACTTTTCAAGTTGTCAAAAGGTACTATAAAATTGTTATAAAACTTGGAAGGTGACAAATTACAGCGTATCGCACAAATTCAAGTTTTCGTTAACAGCACTCATAGAAGCATATACTTAAAATTTTTGTGGCAAAATATAAAGTAAAACCAGAAATTTGAGAGACTTAGCAGTTCTTGACGCGATACACATAATTATTAAATAAAGAAATTGAAAATGAATTGGTCGGACACTCTTGACTGCATAATGTCTAAGGTAATCGAGGGTATGATCGTTTAAAAAAAGAGGATGGAAGTGAAGGTGCTGGCCATAGATTGTAAACAATTGAGGTTGACACGTTATGCTTCTACATAAAATAAAGGTCAAAACGATGATTTGGGCACATGAAAGATCTCATTGAGAAGCATTGAGGACAAAAGTGATATATGTTCAAAATTTCTAAAAATTTCTTAAAAAATTTTAGAATTAAAAAAAACAAATTTTTTATTTCTCTGTATCCATAGAGATAGAAAATTAACATAATCATATTGTTGCTGGTGTTAAAGTATTTCTTCTCAGGTAAAATATCTGAATCAATAAAATGTATGTTTAATTTAAATGTTTGTATCATTTTGCCGCAACCGAGAAATGCTTATTTATGAAAATGAAATTCAAATTTAATCTTCAATCCACTATTTTGAATATTTATCTATGTACAACGCCGTCATCACAGGATATCTTTACATTGAAATATGTTAATAAGACACATGATGGCGAAAATGATAAATTAGAAACCCAATCTTTTATATGATAGATTAATAATTTTTCAGAAAATTTAATACATGCATAATATGTACTATGACAGACTGCACCAGTTCACTTCAGACAGCAACCCTATGTATCTTGAACCATTCTAGAAATATTTAAATTTGTTTATAAAAAATACTTTCATAAAACAGGCCAGTGGTATAGTAGCAATTTTGAATTTCTGTATCAGGAGAATAAATGATTATCAGAACGTCATTTTGTCAACAAAAATTGCAATATCTCGTAACCGCCTTAATACAGAAGTTTCACGTAGTGATGCTGAAACAGATGTAAAGTTTCAAATGCAGAAGGATCGGCAAATGTTTGGTATGCTGAGTAGAGCATGACGGTCATCACAAATTTCAAAAACCGAAAGTTGTGAACCTTTAAAACTAAATGGTTATCAATAGTAATAAATGGTTACAAAATTTGAAAGGTGACAAATAATATTGTGTCACAAAATCAAGTTTTCGTCAATAGGTAACTCAGACGTATACTTCAAATTTTCTGATCAAATATTAGATTTTGCAGAGTTCGGCAGATTTAATAGAATTGAATTGTAAATACAATGAGACAGACCATTTGGTGATATTGATTGAAATACAATGCATAATAAAATACTAGGTGATTCAACAGTGACAAAGAACCGTTATTGAGGATCTACTACCAGTAGTGGTAGGGGATATAGTTTGACTCAGATTTACTGATATGCTTAGAGTAATAGAAAACTTGAAAAACAAAAATATGATAATGAAGAAATTTGACAATAAAGAGAGACTACACATATGATTTTGTTGACTTCAAAAATATTGTTCAAAAATGCTGCATTACATTCAATACTGCAATCAAATGCAAATAATTTATAAATTTACAAATCAATAGATATTTAAACGGCGAAAAACCAAGACCAAATTTTAAAAACAATAATTTCTATGACAAACAGTAATTCTCAAAAGTGCCGATTGTCATTTATTACGACACCTTTTCGAAATCTGTCAAAATATTGAACACTTTGAGATCACATCTAATATCACAGTCAGTTACTGGGTGTTATAAAAATGGTATGTATGTATTGTACAATAAACTTGAGTAAAGAGAATGTACGAAAGGTGTCGAATTCTGCAGACATTGTACGATAAATGACTATAAAACTGTTCAAGTTTATAGGTTATGGCAATTGAACGCACCCATTTTAAGGTAAATATAATTAACTCTATATATACGTCTTCCTATTACATTTTCAATTTAAATTAATTTTTTAAAGAAATCTGCATATATTTCTGGGAAATTCTATGATAAAATCATTAAACCCACATAATGTTTATTACAAAATGATACCATAAATAATTATAAAAAAGAAGTTAGTACTCGTATATATAATATTTCGCTTGACATTAATCCATTTTCCGATAAACATTAGTTTAATGAGGATTTCTATTTTATGAAAATTTCATGAACTCACATTTACAGCCTTCACTATCTTTGATATGATAAACCAAGTTTTACCCAAATATACACTGTTCATTTTGGTGATAGTCCTAACAAAACATTACATTAAATTCATGAAAATAACCATACTACTGATGAAACTGATAGAATGCAAACTCATGTCAAAATTATAAGATAAAGTAGAGGTTTTCTAGCATAATATAGAATTTATTTATAAATTTTTATCAATTAATTATATGTAATTACGTGTAATTGGCATATCTTTTTATATGACATAAAATTTTAATATATACTCCTATGGTCTTTCAAAACATGCGATCAAGCAAAATAAATGTAGGTAATGAGAATAATGTTTTCTCACAAAAACTAAATGAAAAAATCAATATAAAACTTATTATTAATATCAAATGACCATCATCAATCATTAAAATGACGATGAAACCCTAACTATTATAAAATATCATATAAGTAAAAAAAAATATATACACTTTTGATTTAATTACACAAGTCATTCGAAAAAATTAGATATGCTAGAAAATCACTGTACTCTACACTGTATAGCTCAGATATTACAAACCAACATAGTCAAAACTAACTAACTGTTAATCTTGAAAACCAATTTTTTTAAAATCAAATACTTTTAAACCGTTTGTTAAAATATTATTCATATCCAATCATGTATAGACCACATGGATAAATTGGACGTTACGACGATTTTATATTGAGTAGAAAACTGTTGGTGATATGTCTCTACATAAATAATCTAAAGAAATGTACACGTACGTACCAGGTGACGAATGAAGTGGCAAACCCATATTTCTGTTTAGGTCCGAAGTTCAAATTGCTTAGAGTTAAGTACATCGAATACCGTCTACAAGACGTGTCAGGGATTCTACATTATAACACCTACAAATAACAACGACACATAACATCATGGAATATTATCCACATAATAATAGGTGTCTTAGGTGCATTCTTAAATTTTTCTGACCAAATATAATATTAAAGAAGAATTTGTGGAGACTGGCAGATCTATAGGCGATAAATAGAATTGTCAACCGAAGAAAGTAGAATTGGGTCGGTTATACATTGATGCGAACGGTCATTGGCATCGTGTATCTTTAGGGCAGTACAAATATATGCAATATTCAGTATTTTTATATGTTTGACAAAATTTGAAAAGTTTTTGACATTTATACGAATAATATAATGCATAATTAATGTACACAATACAACATTCGATGTTTTCCAAAGTGAATAGCCCAATATCTTCTTAAATATCAGTGTCTCATCTATTGGCTAACAAGAGATATATTAGTTTGACAAACCAATTTACTTCCGTCTCATTTTGAAGCATTCAATTTTGAACTAACTTGTGAATTTTAATTTATAAAACGCGCGCGAGAAATCTAAATTACATTTAATTGGATAGTTCTTAATTTTTTAAATAAAATATCTGCCAAACATAAAATTTTGACATCTTACTATGATTTATAATAAAATTTGGAACGGTCTATTTTTTTAAACGGCATAAAAGTGAAAAACGCAAAAAACGGGTATGGAGGTAACACAGACACTACGGTTCAAATTATCATAATTTTAAATTGTATGCCACACAAAGCCATATGATGATGACGACACTACGATGTTAATTTGACGTTTCGTATACTCAAATGACACAAGCTATAACACATATACACGATTGAACAGAATCAAAGTCGTGGTCCTTCGTAGAGCAGAATACGATAAAATGCTTAAACGACACACACATAAAAAATTTCTACTGTCAATTAATAGCAGCATTAAAACATTTGTTACGGCATTTCTCGCCACAGTATTTTACTTATAGAAAAAAAAAAACTTCAATTGCATACACGAGAATAGAAGTATAAATAAAAATATATTTGTACATTATTTATTTTGTAGTAAATAAACGTAATCGATGAAGGTCGTTTAAAAGGTATATTTACAATTCATTGAAATTGATAAACAACTTGAAAAAACTGGTTAACTTTTCAATTATACAAATAACATTACTCAGCTTCTGGACGATCAGTAGTGATGTCAAATATAATACATGTGCAGCGTATCATCTTAACAACTTTTCTTGTGCATAACAACCAAACGGTGTCTAAATAGTTATAAATACAAGAATGGCTTTAAATATATGACTCCAATATGCATTGTAAATATAAACACATTTGATTCACAGATTGTTTTCAATCCTATAAATTGGCATACATGGTCATACTGGGTGTTAATATCCTTTAATTTTTTATAACACAAAATAATTTTCAGGTGGTGTTTTAATAGGACATAAGGTGACGATAGTTTTGCTCAAGAAATACATCTTTAACAAGAAGACCGCACAGAAATGTACGTCCGTACACAAAATATGAAATTATCTCGAAATTTAAATGAACGAAATAAATGTTCAATCAAAAGATTGCAAGTGCGATAATTGAATGAACAAATAGCGTATTTTAAAGGAAAATTTCAAATTAGGATGTAATTGATGGCAAGGTATAGATCGGAAAGGAAAATATAAGCAAATTTCATATTTCATTCCTTAAACTATGATGAATACGAAATTGGATGAATTAATCAGAATCGATACAGTCGAAAACTGATCAGATTGATATCATATATAAGATGAAATAGAAACAATAAAGATGTCGTGGTTTACGCAGAACTGGGGGGGGGAATATAGAACCACCAGGTGCCTTATTATGACCAGATTTTTAAGAATCGTATATATGACTCTGAAGCGAATAGAAATAGAAGCAATAAAGATGTCGTACGTTTACGCAGAACTATGGACGGCATATAGCGTGCAAGATTGAACATTTTGAAAGTATGATGGAAGCATCGTTTTCGAATCGTCAAATTTAGATTTGTTCGACACTAAAAGAGTTATTTGTATAGAACTATCTATCAAACATGCAGTATACCGTTTAGTGATGTCAGTAGTTTTCGATGTAATCGGTGATAGAATTAAAATGTATTATGATATTGTGTTTTTCGTATAACAGGTCCTACTCACAATGTCGGGCCTAGGCCTAAAAGTTCTCTGTAAATAATAATTAACTGCACTATAAGTGTATATTTTAATAATAAACAAGTTTGCTGATAATCAAATACTTGTTATACATGATTAACATTATTTATATTATTTGTAATAATAACATTAACAATAATAATAAATAAAATTGTTTACGTTTTTATTGTGGTTACTTAAACTATATACGAATAATAATATTGATATTAAAATAAGATCAGTTCTAGACAGTTTGTCTGAATGTGAAATTTTTTTTCGAAACATTGAAAATAATTGTTTAGTAAAATGTTAAAATTTAAGTGACATTGTGTAGTAAAATGGAATGCATTATCTTATTCATTATTTAATTAAGAATTTAGTTTCATATTTGAGATCATTTTTACTATTTTGACGTTTTGCTGAATGAACGACATACTCGTACAACGGATTTTGCCAATAATTTTTTTTTTGTCGGATCTTTTGATGGATCTACAAGATTATCATACTTTTATTTTGCATTCTACACTATAGAGTTGAGTGTATCTGTACTAAGCACCTCAAGTTTGAAACAGATTCTAAATTTTATTAATATAAATTATATTTTGGTGTAATTGGTGTCGCCTATCCATGGATATCTCGGATATTGAAGTCATGTATAACCGTTTTCTTCAGGATCAAATTTAAACATCGTCATCCAGAAAGAAATTTTCAGCTTTAACAGCTCAAACACTACAACGTGGGATTGATTTTTTTTTAAAACTATTCAATGCATTTAGACGTAGTGACTACTTTAAAGTGTTTGAATAATTTTGAAAAATAATAAGTATGACATTTAAGTAACAATCGGCAGCGCAAACACCCACACATTTTAAAGAGTGCAGCACACGTAGTTTAATGGACTCTTATCAGGATTCAGATTACTACAAAATTTTTATCACAGTTATTGAATTTGTTTCGAATTTTGAAGCAGTAAATAATAAAAAAAAAAATGAGCAGTTACAAATTATTAAATATAAATGCAACGTTTACGTCCGTCAGTATGTCTGTGCGTATACGCCGAGACCGGCATTTAACTTTATTTCTGTGCGTCGTCCGCTCATCACACAAATTGAAGAACGCATTATCATTTCTTCGAATTTAAATCGATTTTAATTCGCAGCTGCATTAAATCAAACAACTGCACATTTATCGGTATATTTGAGCAAGTTGTTACATTTTTTAAAAATTAATGTTTCCAAATTGATTCGTCAATTTATGATACTTATGACTATTAATTAGACTTTACTATATCCAATCAGTATCACTATCAAAACCTGTACGTCAACGCATCGTGTGCATTGCAATGTTAATTTGCGTAGCTTTATTTATTGTGAAACATCTTTTTGATCGATTTAAGCTGTATATAATTGGAAATATATATTTTTTTTTTGACGCTTATTTACCACGTCTAGAAACAGGACATTAATGCGCATGTTTAACATGATCACTCTCCATTATTCATATATGCCTGTGCTCAGGCTTCTTTAATTAAACAAATGAATCAGTGTATAGGAAACGGCAAATTAGAATCGTAAAACCGTCATATTCACCCTTGAGACGTAAATATTAAGATAATGTTGATGATGATGATGATGATGATGATGATGGATGGTGGTGCTGATAGTAATGCAGTAGAACAATTATTTATTACTTCAAATTTTGCAATGTATGCATAAATGTAGACAAGAATAATGGTCAATGCCCTAAATGTTATTCACCTTGCCAATGTATATATACTTTTTTGCTTTACAGCAATATGACGATCAAGTTAGGATACACTCGCATACGATATATATATTTAAATATATTTGATACATTAAACGATTAACCAAATTATTATATTTACCATAATTTAACAAATTTGCATAATGTTTGTCTATATATAGTTGAAGTTTACTGAAGTCAAATAACTTACCTAAAACAAAAGAAAAAAAAATCAATTATTAATTTTAAGACAAATTAAAAAAATAAATAAGTCTGGAAAATATGATAGTTACGAAAAAATTATAATTCAAATTAAATATAAGATAAGAATCATATATTTTTTAAAAATTAAAGACCTTATACCTTATACCAAATATCAAACGATATGACGTAATGGTTATCAATTACAAACAACTACATCTTGAATATGGCGTAAAATATGCATAGATAGTTTCTTATTTTGTCATTACAAAAAACCTATTTCCATAATACATAAAACATAGCGTACAAACATCTCGAGGTTGCTATTCGGGTGCTACCTGTAACGCTCGCAGTATGAGTACATTCTATGTCGTTTGATATTTGCTAAAAAGATGTTATACTAATGTCTTGCCGTGGACTTGGCATATTAACGTATAATATTAACGTCATGGTCACGCTATGTCTACTTTCGTTAACACTTTTTTCAGTGATTCAAATTGGCAAATGTTTGGCATGCTGAATAGAATCTGACAGTCGTCACAAATTTCAAAATATCTAAAGTTACGTATAGTCACAAATTCAAGTCAATAGATGTCTCAGGTGCAAGGACCACACGAGAATAAATAATTATCGTCCTATTTCGCTGCTATCGGCCCTTTATAAATTATTCGAAAGATTCTTTACAAAAAAATTAACTGAGTTCATCGATAGTAGAGATATCCTTCCCTCCTCACAAATGGTCTTCAGAAGGGGCTACTCCACTTCACACGCTCTTATTGGCATGCAAGACATGATCATAACGCCAATATATGATAGTGAATTGACCATTGCTGCGAGTCTCGACGACGAGAAGGCATTTGTAAATTCGGATACAACTACTTTGCTTCCCATAAACAAGATTGAATATGCTGATGATATTTTAATACTTGCTACACATTCCAACATAGCCTCTGCATCTTACATCATGAATGTACACTTGGACACTATAAATAAATGGATGCAACGATGGAAGTTAAAAATGAATTATTTCGAAATGTAGCGATGAAATTTCAAGCAAGATTTTCGGATCGCTGCAAACAATGGCCCCAATCCTAAAAAAACAAGTAAACTCGATAAAAAGATAAAAATCCTTTGCTACAAACAACTAATTCGTCCTTTAATGACATATGC
>JANSTX010001243.1:0-22852 GCA_027564355.1 Penthetria funebris
GATGGTTTTGGTATGTACAAGGATCAGAATATATGGATAAGGATCGTAAATAACATATTTCTAAAAATATTACCGTTGACTCATTTCAAGGAACATATCAATTTTTGGAACACTTACCCTAAATAACGTAGGAGTTAATGTTAAGATAATTGAATCATATGTATGACAATTTCATTCTATTTATGTAATAAAAGTATGCGAATAATAGCTTTGATGTGTTTTCATGACAAGTATATTCTTAACAAACACATAGATTTTGTGTGATAATTATGTTTCGAAATATTTGATGAACTCAAAATTTATGGTATAAATAAAGTAAATTTTATATGTTTCACATCATCCCTTTATTTAATATATTTATGTAATTAAGAATATCTCAGATACAGACACTTGAGTCAACATAATCGAAAATATATACAACTTAAATTTTCTGTAAAAACTTTACGAAAACATTGAATCCACGAATATGAAATTAAATTTATATTTGTTTGTTACTAGAGGACAACTCTAAAAATATTCATTATTTTATTCTATGACAATAAGCAGAAATCATCATAAATCTTGACATGTACACTACATAAATGGATGTAGCTATACACTACACATATCAAGTGCTATGGGATCAACTACAATATAAACATAATCTTACTGGGAAACATATACAACTGAATGGTCATGCATTTTTATATTTTAGGCACATTGTTCACCCAAACGACTATAATTGAGAATTTACGAAAAATATAGTACTAACTAGACAGTCGTAAGGATGGTGATGAATAGATGAAAATGACCGACTAACCCATAGCTCCAAGTGGTGTCACGGCGGAAAATCGATAATAACATACATATGTAAATGCCTAAATCTAAATTTATGCACCAATCTACTGAATTATAATTCAGATATAGAACATATTAAATATGGCAATTTAAAATCCTAGTAGTGCTATACTGTATGCACTTATATGTGATGCAAATTTCAAAGATTATAGTCAATTTTTGAATTATTTATTAATTCCCAGTTATATCTAAAGTACTGCAGATCACAGGCATTGTGTCATGATATTTTGACGTAGGTTGTGCAATTTATATATGACTATCGGCGAATTTATTCGTCACCAAACAAAATAAGCATTATCATGTAAATTCGCAAATACATACATATAACATCATCAATTATCAAAAAGTCAATCAATTCAATCAATAATATTAAATCGAATGAAAAAAAATGAAAATGAATTAATAGTTTGTGTGAAAACTCAATCGAAACGGACAATTATTTTATTGTTGTGTAGAAACTTTTATATACCAACATAATATAAACGCTGTGTCACCGTTAACTTAATTGCGATATATATCAGTGATGGTGTGTGATCGACGACTAAAAGGAGACGGGTTGAAACAGCAACTCAACAACAAACTAGATAGCTGGGAATTTATGAATCACTATACTGAAATATTCAAAAGTATTACAGGAATTATAATTGACCCTGTTGGCTAATTTCATCTTACCATCCTAATGTTGCCATATGCGCCCTTGAGAAGTAACGGTTAAGATGATGATGACATAATACAATATTAACGTAGTTTTCATTCAATGTACACAGTATAGTATATTATTATAGATTAAGTTACATTACCATGTAAATTAGTTCATTACAATATAGATAATTGCGGAAAATCTGTTATTCAATTCTAAATTACATAATAAATAAGGGTATGGATGAATATAATAAAATTAAACGAAAATCAATATACGAAGCAGCGAATACAAAGCTATATGATCTGTACATTAGTATTAACACAGTAATATGTTATTTATGGAGAAATTATAAGGTTGATAATTTTGTATGTTGGAAATTCTTATATTATCAACTAATACCTTACAAGTATGTATCCGTAGATAATTAAAATATTATATACTTTATATTTAAGTCATTATATGATATAATAAGTTTCTATGGTTAATTTGTGCATTGTAAATTCATATGTTTAATAATTGTCATATACTACGATCCTGTGCACAATTCCAACGGTCATTTCAATTCTTAACCCAGGAAAATGTCCTACATTTGTCTATAATTACCATCATATCTCGCTATACTCTGAATTGTTTCAAAATTATATGAAAGTCACCTCACTCATAAAATCAACGATAATACATTAAATGTAATAATTTGCTACATGACTCACTATATTTACTATACATCACATATTTGCCATTTATTTCTTCCATTTGCGGCCGCAGTAGAAACTTAAATACCATACATCGCATCTAAAAATTGAAATATGTTGACGATATTCTAATACTTGCATCACATTCGTAATTTGTCATAATAATATAAATATAATTGTTTCTATGCTAATGAATATATATTTAAATTATTTGAAACACTTCATGTGTGATGTTATCGTATTTTAAGGAACTGGAACACTAACAAGGAAGGTCAAGAAATATGAATGTAGCCATAAATGGTAACTACTCTATTTAGAAATAAAACTAGCAGAATGTAAAAAGATTTTCTCCTACAAAAGGAACACAATCAATAAAATTCTTATAAACAAAGATCAAACATTATTCTATGAAAAGCGTTGGAAAAAGATCTTTAACGTATATACAGTATCGATAAATTAAACACCCAACACGTTTAAAATAACATGTTCTTTTATTTTCTATTATTTCATATATTATTATTGTCAATATTAACCATATACACGTAATTGCACCATTATCAATTTATTTATTGTCTATTCATATTAATTACATATGTAATTTAGGTTTATGTTATCGTTGAGAAAGGTAACATATGGAAGAACACATTTAACAATTTGTTATTGTTTGAAGAACATACTATAAATGTTCACAGCTTAAAATATATCCTTGAGTTGGGTATTCTAGAATGGTGTACGATGATAATACATCTTCTTTTATTTCACCTACGTATACACACGTGTCTATTTTCTCGTATATATTTTAAAAGGGATATGTTGAACAAAATGTGTTCATAGAAATATTTGCATCACACTTATGGTAATTGAATTCTGTTAGGCACTAATTTTTTACCTCTTACATAGTAATATTTTCATGTTTACACCGTACGTCCTTGTGTGCTTGAAAATAAAATTCAGTTCTATTATACTATAGAAATATGTATACATACATTATAGGTTGACTAAGGAATTAAATAATTGTTACAATTTTTAGAGTTTTTCTTTCCTATATATTACTGTATTATATTTATTATACTACATGTCTACGCAAATCTACAATTTGTTAGCAAATTAACTAGCACTGCTGGGTAAAGTATTTATATCGCAAACCAAGTTTGTTATGGACTTTGGCGACGGCATATGTTTGCTACTCCAAATACACGACATAGTCGTTGAAAAAAAAATACGCGTTGTAGATGACTTCCAATATTTCCGAAACATTTGGTAAAACGATGTTGGATGACACATTACATATAACAGCAAGCATATCAAGTGACATGATTGGAGTCTGGCATGACTGAGTCAACATGTAGCAAAAGTCCCATTTGGTATGTAACATTTCGTAAATATACAACTTTTTTCCTTAATATTTTTCCTTTCGTCAATTATTGTAATGTCCAATTATTTTATTATCTTTTTAATTATATGCAAACACATTGCCTTTGCAGATAATTTTAAAGTCTGCATATTTTTCTTGGAATGTGAATTATGATGTTACTGATAATATCCTAGTCTATATAAGCTGAATAATTTGAAGAAATTAATCTACTTGAAAGTCTAATAGACCATTACAATAATCAGTGCAGATAAGTATTTGAATTACAATAATTCGTTTCGTTGAGAATTTATTCAGTCAATTCAACAAAATCATGCTGTTAGTATATACATTCTTTTAATTTTTACCTTTGGAATAAAAAAACTATACATTCCCAGGAGTTATAAATCGATAAAGAATAATTCTACACACTTGTGTATATAAATGTTTGATAGAAAATTCATAAATAAAATACAATCCCTTATACTCAAATAAACCATCATATTTGCAGTCGGTGTCACAAGGATCAGTTTGATAAATATATTATCTGATTATCTATATATTATGGAATTAAATATGATAATTTAACGTTTCCAGTACACATATATACAACACATAAGTTTTCAATATATTGTGAAACATATAGTTAAGTCGGACTAAAGATTTAAATAATTTGGTATAATGGTGTGTATCTACCTAGTTTACTGGTGAGATGTGAGTACACCCATATTTTGCAAACAAAACATTAAACCCATATTTTTAGTTACGATCTTACACCACCACCACGGTAAAGGAGGTAAATTTAGTTTGATCAATATATTAGTTAACTCATTTATCATTCTTTGTCAATAAATAAGCATAGTGAATTCTGTATGTTAACCTCCTCTGTATATTGCCTTCAAACAATATAAAAATAACTTTAATAATGCAATCGTTAGCAATGAAGTGAACGCCTTTAATTATATTCCTAGGAATTTGCTTATGATGAAGCTAACCACTTTTACAGTTAGTTATATATAAATTATATAAAATATTTCAGTAATTTCGTTAATTTAATTTAATTGATTATTAACAAGGGTAAATATTTATACAATATAAGGTATATTTATAACAAAAAAAAATCGTACTTTTTGTGTCCTTTTGTATTGCTTTCATGTTTGCTTCCGGTGAAACTATCTGCAGATCGGTAGATGTATTGTTAGAAGAATTTTCTGGTTTCCACCACCCACACATTTTCATGACTATATTTCTGCTGAATTTTATTATATTTTAAAATATATATACATGTATATATTTATTAGTAAAGTAAATTTATAATTTTTATTTTGTTTTCCATTTAAAATTTAATATCGTATATTTACCCTTCAATTGTCTCTAAATTTTACATTATTTTTTCAAAGCTTTTATTTATTTTTTTTTTTGGACACACTTTTAATATAAAAAATGTCCGTAGGGAAGAATTAAAATATTTAAATTTCTATCATTAATATTGATTTTATTTATATATTTATTAAATTATACACTAAAAAGCACATTTCATTTAAAAAATAAATAAATTTTTATTTAGAAAGAATTTTCCTATTATTCGTAATGCAATATATTAAATTGAAATGCTACAGAACATCGTTATCTGTAATGCTGTAACATATATACGTGGGCTAGAAATTGTATATATAGGTAATACATTATATTGAATCCAATGATGTGGATAATTTTTACGTAAAAGAAAATATCCTTTCATTCTTTAATGTTGTAGTTGGAAAATCAAATATGTAATAAAGATACATATTGAAGTCATTCCAAAAGGTTGAACAGAAATATGATTATAAATGGCAGAAACATGTTCGATATAATTCTCTAAAATTTCTAAGTTTGGAAACGATGACATGAATTGGAAAGAACGTCAATTGAGGATATAAGTTCATATCTATGTAAGTTAAATGAAAATATACATTTTCGTCGAAAAAACATATCTTATACCGAATAAAAAAAATATTGAGAGCATTTACTATACATCATCAGCAACTTCTGGGTATACATAAACATCTAAATAATTCACGATAGACAAAATTTATCACTTTGTGATTTAACTTTGGTTGACAAATTCCTTTCCCTATGAATGTGCTGCGGTTAAAATAATATCATTCGTATGTCATTTGGAATTGTAGCTTAATATACTCTCTTCTGCGGGTACTCAGAATGTGCACTTGAATAAACGTTCTGAGTACCCGCACCGTACTCAATAAAATGAAAAAGGTCAATAGCCTACGTGAACAAGGGTACTCTATAAAAAAAAAAAAAAAAAAAAAAAAAAAAAAATAAAAGTAGAACACATAAATGACTTTGATATAATATGAGCATATTTTCTTAATGTATATACGAGTATACGAGTACTAGTATATTTAACGTTAGTACATTATAAAAAAAATAAAATTACCAAAATGATTACATATTAATCCATTATTTAACTTTTCCATCAGATATACAAATTACCAATACAATAACTGAAAATTCCTTCAGGATTTTTTTGTTTTAGTAATCTGAATTCACACACGAATGAAAAATTACGATTGGAAACCCAATTATAATCTGAAATCAGGTACAACACCAACAACAAGAACTTTCACTTGCAAAAATTGAACATACATAGGTCAACAGCAGGAACTTCATCTTCTAATTTAAGTAAAGGAAGCAGAACAAAATACACAGATCACTGAGATCCAAAAGTGTAAAAAAAAAATTTTAAACATTTACCACACAGGGATATAGCGGAAGAATGTTTCCACTAGATATATAATGGTTAAGTAGGACAATATCTTAAGGTAGAAAAAAGAAATCGATGCGAAACTGCTAAGAACCAAGGATAAATCATACAAATTAAGCTCCAACATAGGAAAGTTGGTATTGCTGAACTGTATAAAAATGTTTCAAGAAAAACAAAATCAACGTAGCTTAGACAAAAGAATAATGCGAACAAGGTTAGTGTAGGTGGACTTGAAAAATCTGATGAAATTGTGCGACTTAAAGGTGATGATCAAGCCATAAGTCACATAGATTCCCTTCAACTACCCTCCGGGTGCGATTCACACGGAAGTGTGAACGTTATTTTTTGTCAACAAACATAAAAGGATAACCACAAAAAAATTCAACAAATGATTTAAATTGCAATCATTTTGCAAGTATTGTTTGGATCCGTTTAAATGCATTTTTACATTGAATCATATCCATGGATGAATGAAAACATAAGAAACAGAAGATCTACGCTCGAATTAGCATGTACAAACTGGTGGAATTGCATAAAACAGTTGAAAGTGGTAAACTTATCCTAACTGTTTTATTGGGCTGTATATGGTGCAATATTCATTAAATCTTTATAAAAAACGTAAAACAATATTATTCGATCATTTTACTTCATTGCATTATTTGTAACACAAAATGAATTACTATTACTGGGAAAATAGAATTGCAAAAAAGCAGTTCTGTTGATTATAGGAAATAAAATTAAGGATAAAAGTAGAAGGTTGAGGAGGTGAAAGACAAATTAAAAGTGATGTTAGTTAAGGCCCACGTAGACCAAATGCATATTTTAATTATAATACCGTAGGTTCTTCAAATATTACATAATATAGATGCATGGCGATTTGAAGTTACTCATAAATGATTTTGTTATAAATTTTGAATGCTATCTTACAGTCAATCAATTCTTATGACACGAGCAGAATATTTGACGATTACTGATGTATTCTGTATTCGCCTCTTGACCTCCTTGCACTGGTTATTAATCGAAATGCTTTCCGATTGATAATTCTGATTTTCTCCATTTCGGATATTGATATTGAGAACCAAGAGATAAATGCGTAAAATATTAGCGGTCTATCAGTTGTTTATAACATAGCATTTTTTTTTTTTGTGTCTTCTGCTTTTTTTTTAACAATCCGAGTAATTAAGTGTAGTGATCGAAAAACTTTGGCTACGATATCTTCAGGTTGAAACTTTAAGGTATTTGAGAAACTATTGACGTTGAATAGTATACCCTTAAATCTCTGGCGTTAGTTTGGAGTAAGTCGACCAGTGTCCCTGAATTCAATTGCTTTACATTTAGTTAACTTTAATTTAATCTTAAAGTGTCATTCAATTTGTGTTAAGATGAAGATACATAATTTTTGTCACAATAGATAGGTTAGCATGTGGCACAAGTAAGATGATATCGTCTGCGTATTCAATTTTGGTGATTAGAGTCATACCAGAGTTCGGATTAATTTCAAGAAGCGAAAAAGATGGTACGTCAGCAATGTAAAAGTGTGAATAAGATTGCTGCGAATATGGATCCCTGTATTATATCGTATTATACTATATAAATCGGACATAGAGTCACCAATACGAATCCAAAACTACCTCTTCGTAAGATATTTGTAAATTATACTGAAGAAGTTAGAGTTTAAATTATACTGAAAAAATTAGTCCGTTACCATACAGTATCGAAAGCCTATTCGCAGTCTATAGAACTGCATAAATTGTCAGTTTACGGTTTGTAAATTGACGTTATGGTTATATGTATATATATGTTTACGAGTGCATGAGTCGTTGAGTACCCCCTTCTAATGCCCATTTATAAGTCTCGAAGTTAGTTGCATAGAATTCTATCAGCTTATAAATTTCTGATATTATCGCGACAAAGTAAATAATACGCTATATTAGTATAGTATATAGTTTAAGTATAGGAACAACCGTTGCCACTTTCTATGAAAGGGAAGTGCAAGGTTAAGCATTGTGAAGTATTTGATTGGTTTAGTTTCTATATCTAGAAACAATATGGTCAAGTTGAAATAAATTTCAATTATTTACCATTATTAAGAGTCTATCTTAAATGCATATATACTATGAGATTATAATACATGTAACTTTTAAATAAACTCTATATATAATATATATAGAGTTTAAAAGTACTATAAAATTAAAACTAACATTTCATTTGAAAACAAAAAAGAGGTTAAACATTTAGCCTTATATTTAAAAAACAAAGTTTTATAAAAAGATATCAGCTGAATAAAGTATAAATAGAAACTATATAACAGTACTTTAGAAACTAAAATATTTGTTTTTTTTTGTTTTTTAATTTTCACTTATAATTTAAACTACCGGGGACAATATAATTTATCTTTAAATCACAACATATACTCGTTAAGTACTGAAATAATAATATTTAAAATGATCATTAATAAAATTAATTAACAGATAATTTCCGTATTAATAAAAAACTCATAATTTTACAACCAATTGTATAAAAACATGAAAACGTTTTTTTTCGTTACTTATAATATTAATCGTATAAATAATAGAATATATTTTCCGATTGTTTTTCATTTCTTCTTGCCAAATGAAAAGCTTGTCATTTACTAAACTTGAATTTTCCATCGAAGCTTAACTTTTATACACAAATAAAGGGAAAATTTCACGTATAGAAGAGATAAAACGACAGTATGTTGAACGAGAACAGAATGGGACGAAATTTAACGATGAATTTCTGCACTGTTTGTTAGCCATTATTTTCATAGGGGATGCTAAATTTAAGAGCAATTGGATTGAAAATTTTCTTATACGAACGATTTAATAGGCTAAATGCCATGACAGAAGCAAAAGCATATACATAAATCAATGAGTTTTATCACAAATACGTAGATACATACAGGTAAATGTAAACAAGTTGCATATGGATTTTAAAATTGAAATATTATACATTTTCGATGAAAATCCAATTATTTTCCAACATACAATTAATTATATGCAAATAAGCAGCGTTTCAATAGAAATGTTAAATTTTGTATATGCAAAAGGCGATGGTGATGTGTATTAATACTATACAGCAAATATGAAATTTAAAAAAATGTTGAACAACGGGCCACCATAAAACATACAAATTATTCCATTAATATGAATTAGAAGTGACTGACTGACATCCAGATGTTGTTCAATATTTATCTTCTCGCTTGTTTGTAAACATAGGGTGTCTAAACATCTCACCAACAAACTAGTAGATCTAACATTACACATTACTTTACCGAATTATTCATATCTTTAGTCAATCAACTACATATTTAACGGTATATAAGAAACTAATGTGTTTGACATTTGATTCTACATGTTTATTAGAAATGGCAAATTAACATCGTAATGCATCGCCAATTCATTCTCCACAGTTCATCTATTTGTCCAACATTGACCATATTTATGAAGAACCAAGCCGACTGGTGATGCATCAGAACATAGTTCACGATGAACAGACAGAAAATTTGTGATAAAATTCATACATGTTGTTTTACATGGAAATAGGTATCAACGATGCAAAACTGTACATTGCGAAGCATAATATATGTCACAATAATATAATATCAATCTAGAAGGTAAACAAACTATCCAGTATTTATCACAATATATCAACATCAATACTGAATTGAATGCTTGTTTAAAATCGACAAACACAATATATAATTAAAATAAATTGTATTTGCCATGTTCAAATATAATTCTTAATGTATATTGATGTTGTCTATGTGCAAGACGAACGAGAGTTAGAAATTAGGATTTGTCTGATGCTTTCGAATACAATATTATTCTCACATTAATTATTGTCTAGTAATCTAGATACTAGTTGGACACTTTGTTTGTCACTTACTATAGCACATATAAGAATTACCTTCATATATATATTCTTTAGTATATAGTTTTTCAATTGGGTTATAGGCCGCACGTAGAAATTCTGGTTAGTAAGTATATACTCCAAAATAGTGAATATAATTCTTGAAATTTACTAGAGATTACCATTACCATAAATGGAAAATTGTTATTAGTATATAGTATATAAAATTCATTCTTCGGAGAGTTAACTGTTGGAGCAAAAATTTGAAGGAAAACTTTTTAGTTAGCAATTTCACATCACATTGGGTACTTAATAGCGTAATATAATGCTTTCAAAAAAAAAATTAAATCAAATTATTTGTAGGCAAAATGTCTATAAATTCTGATTACATATAATTATACAGTGAGAGGAAAAAATATCGAAGAATTTTACAAAGAAAATTCGTTTATAATAGAATTCATAATACAAAATGTCAATAATTTCAAATTTAATAAATTCCTTCCTTTCTCGTATAGAACTCTTATTGATTTTTAAAGCTTGTTTTCATCGTATATTACAAGTAATTTAATCGCTTCCAATTAGAATAATAGCTTATAGCTTATAATATTTTTTAAACAACCTTTTTACCGATGAATAAAGATATTTATGACCCAAATAAACACCCATTTAAGTATACGTACATATAATAGTATAAAATGAATACTAAATTGACTGATGATAAGCATAAGATTATATTGTTAAATTATTTAGTGGTTTTGGATTGTTGGTATTTTATTTTAAAAATATTAGTTATTATATTTCATATATATTTTTATATATATACTCGTAATATGATACAGTCTATGTTATGAGTATATTTACATATGTATACATATTTACAATTGAGAATCATCATATCCGGTTATATGATATAAGTGTCCTAGAAAGTTCCCGCAGTATGAACCATATATGAAGTATATATATACCGTACATAGTGCTAATTTACATATGAATTGAATAAAAACATTGCTCCTTTTTAATATACCCATAAAATTTCAATAATGTGGACCAATAGTGGAAGTGATGATGATATTTGGAAAATACTCGTTTTCTTGATTTAGATAAGATGTGGATTCATGTTTCTTCAATTAGTAACGAAAATATGTACATTTTTTGGTTTATCAAGGGTTAAATGATGAAACTCTGTATATGAAGTAGCTTTTGATCGATATTTACAAGCTAGTATGCATTACACCAATTCTGTATAATGAGTGGTATTATGAGTGAATATAGTCTGAACATATAAGTTTAAAACAATTGACGTATGAAGATAATTTAATAAATATTTTGTTAATAATATGGGATAACAGCATTGTAAAATTCCTAGTTAAATTATTGATTTTTTACAAATTTTTCCTTTTTTTTTCGCATTTTCAAGACTAAGCCTTTTTTAAGCTACTAATTATATTCTAAAAATAAATCATTTAGAGATGAATGCCTCAACGTGCAAGAAAGCAAATTCTTATTCAACTTGTATACAAATATTTATAAATGATATTTGAAATTACGATCTATTAATAAATTTCCCCAAAAATAATTCAAAACTTTTTCCTCTTTATTGGATTACTTATACAAATATTGTTCATTATTCCAATGATATTTGTTCTGGATAAAAACCAATCAGGTTATTTTCCATTTATATATTGAACCAGTATTTTAAATGACTTTTTATTGATTAGTTTTGAGAGTAAATAATTGAATCCTACATTTTTTACTTAATTAAAAATGTTAAATTAAAAATACAACAAAACAGGTCATTGAATAAATATAATTGAATTTCGTAATTGATTTCTACCAATAAGCTTACGCAGGGGTACAGGAGCATTATATAGCTCCAACTTTCTATATGCCTGCATATAGAAGTAGAAGTTAATCTATGGGAGTGTGTTGAGGGAGTTATGTGATACCAGACAACGTTTATAAACGCATTGAATTCCATCAGATTCTTTGTATCGCGTTTTTTGGAATATTAATGATGTAATGCAAAGAGTTTGAATATTAACGTCGTTATGAATTGAATTAGTCACAATGGAAAACACAAGTGGACTGTATATTTTCATACCCATCGTTATTTCGACTTTTGCACTATATATATTTATATGACTGCTTAAGGCGGCACTTAATTTTCAATATACTATACATATCATCATCGCTACATGTGCACAACGTTTTTGACTTCCTGGACAAAGATGGTGTTTTACCTATATTGTGTTGAATTTTCAAGTTAATTTAGTAAATTGACCCTACTGCTGTGTAACGGCCTATAGAATCACATATGAATGATTTTATGCAATTCTTTCTGTTACTCAACATTTTGTAAATTTTATTGAAATTACAGAAATTATATATAAATGTGTTCATGATAATTACCATTTCAGACACATTTATATAAATAATTTTTTTTTAAATGTAACAATCAATTTCGTATTCTATAAGTGTACAATTTTTTATATTTAAAACGTGCTAATAAAAAAATTTAAAATTGATTTATTGAACTATAAAATTAGATAAATTAATTTACATTCAATAATTCCATATATGTACTCGTAATACTTCTTTCTGTCTTACATTTGTATAACTTTAGTTGAATTAATGAAAAAAACGATACATTTGACAATTGATTGATAATCATAGTATCAATGAGTGATGAAATCATACAGGAATAATGATATAGACTTACATAAATCAGCTCAATCATGCAAGATGCATCGTTAATAATGCTTTGATAATGCTGATGAAATAGTGAATTTAATTAAATTTCTTATTATCATCTCCTTACAAATGCATACATGCAGCATACACATCGTGTGCCACTCTGAAAACATCTGAAGCAAGCCTAATCTATAAGGAGTTTCCTCTCATTTGAAACAACCAATATAATGATGTTAAAAATAAAGTATACTGGATACGTTTTTATCAAACTTAACAGAATTTAAAGAGACCTACGAACTGCAGTGAAATCAAAAGGCTAATATTATGGTAATGATGATAGTATCGTGAAGATACTAGGTAGTAATGAAACACAATACAGAAACTTGTGAAGAATTATGTACTTATAATATTGAAAGTTTCCAGTTCAAGTATGATTAAGAAATACTCGGAAAAAAGAAAAAGAATAAAAAAAACGATTAAATAAAAATCCTTAAAACACATATACCATATCAGTAAATAATTAAGGATTGTTTGTATCCATGAAATATATAAATTAAAAGATATATGTATATATATAATAATAAAATCAAATAATAATATTTACCAGTAGCTGACCCACTGTTCACTGTAAGCTTATCAGATTTAAGTACCGGTGTCAATAAGAATTCTTTGCTTTTATTTATAGATGTGGGCGACAGTCCTAATGAACTATCTTCAACTACCTTCTGGTTTTGTGGTGTATTGGCTAAATTAAGATTAATTTTTGGTGTCTCAATATTCTCACTCATTTTGATTTCTATAGAACAATAAAAAAAAACATATTTACTTATATATTCGCATAATTTGCGTTGTGTTTACTATATAGTATACAGTATGATGAAAGGTCAAAGTCAATATTGAATGTTAAACATAAGTTACAAAACATATGCCAATAAATATATGTAAATATACATTGAAACATATACAAATTATTATTATATTATAATCGTAAAATATAGTTAATATTCTAGATTAGATAAAGTAAAACATGTTTTTCTATATTTTGTACAATAAATAAAAATATTCGAATAAACTTTTAGTTAAATAAATTTATTTTATTAAGATTTGTACTTAGTTTATAATCAGATGATGAATGTATACCGGCCGATCGACTATCATCTAGGTTATACTTAACAAAATTTTATTTCCATGCGGACTCACCGGTAATTCGATAACGATTTATGTCAGTAATATCGTGTGATCGAGACTCAATAAAATTTATGTAGTCTTCTAAACATCTTCATTACAGACAGGCACACGGACGGACAAACAAGGGAACAAATGTACAAACGAACAGGCGGACAGATAGAGGAACAGGTGGACAGATAGAGGAACAGGTGGACAGACGGGCATACGAACAGATGGACAGATGGAGAGACGTACAGACGGACAGACGGATAGACGAACAGTCGGACAAGCAGACAGGTGGGCTGAATGAACAGACGGACAAGCAGGCAGGCGAACAGAATGAACAGGTGGACAGATGGACAAATGGATTGACAGACTGATGGACACACATACAGACTGTATGAAGAATTTTTAGTTCTTATAGTGTAGTAAAAATGTAAAATAACATTGACTGTTCCATAGCATTATAACTATACCAACATGTGGTTGTTCTTAGAAAATGCTTGTGACAAAGTGTAAACAATATTAAAACATACATTTTCTTTATTTGTCTCTATTTTAAGATTTCATTAAAACTAAAAATAAATTAAATGTATACATAACAAATAAATCATGTAAAATTACTGGCAACTGTTCATATTTTGTATGAAATTATTATTATTATTCACAATGTAAATAAATCATGAAAGAATTTAACACATACTAAACTGTAATTTTTATATAAATTCAATTTTAGAGAAAAAAATATTAAATGAAAAATAGAAAAATAAAATTAATTGACTGTAATCGTCTAAATGCACATGTTTTTCAGAAACATTAATCGAGTATAGAATTTACTAGATCATCAAGATATTTAGCGAACGATATACTTATATACAATGTTAGCTTCTTTGTCAATGAAAGTCTCACCATCCCGTTAAAAGTTAATTTGATGGTCTTCGAAATTTAAGAAATGAAATGTAACATGTAGGCTCAATTATAGTTGTATGGTTAAACCTATGAGTAATAAAGTAGACTGATGCATAAATTCTAGCATAATTACCTAGTTTATTGGTGAAAATATTTTGGCAATTATGTATTATATAATCTAAATAAGTATTGAAACTAGAAAAAATAATTACTAAAACTAGGAGTATTGGTGAATTCAGAAGATAGTGATATTGAAAGAGGAAATTTATTTAAATGTGTTACTCAGACATTGGAATCTAGATTAATATGGCAGTGTTAAAGTGTTTAACAATGCTAATTCTTACCATTTAATAAGACATTAATAAGACAACTAACTGATCGTATTAATATTATATTTATAGTCAAAATTTTTATGTGTTTTATCCGCTGTCTGCACACTTTCTTAATTATTAGAACGATGAACTGCAGTGATATGTATGACAATTGACGACTACTGTATTTGATCATACTCAAAATAGATGTTAATTAATTTGAGTTTACTATTTTAGACTGATATATACCGACATTCTTGACGTAGAACAAAGATTTATGTCGAACATTATTTGTGGTTTGAAAGGAACTGTTATACAATATATTATATAATTGCTATAATCGTTCACAAAGCCAAGCACTAGAATGTAATGTGATGTTAGTTAGTGTGATGGTCAGAGTTTACTCAACAGATCTATTATACCGATTTCAATATAAATATATTTGAATTCAGCATCAAAATAACCTAAAATAAGTTATTAGATTGTAAATAAGAGGTTTTCCGTGCACACTTGCCAATATGGGTATGATAATCAAATGCACCTAGAGTTATTATATAATAGTATATAATGTATTCTTGTAATTATCTATAATTACTTAAGTGAAAAATCGTCATCGTGTTTCCGCATCCGATCCGACGCCATTATAGTTTACGTTTCTCGTGCAATTAAGTATTTCAGTATGCAAATACACAGCTGCCTAGGTTAGTGTAGTTGAATGTTAATTCCGAAATGAACACCTCAGCAATTTTAGTCATGTTTGATTAGATGTTAGTATCAAACTACGATCCCGCTGTCCAAACGGAAATATTTTTGGCACTTTGCCACGAATTCAATTCACTTCTGTGATCGATGCCAACCCAGAGCATCACAATGTTTATGGTACCAAAGCGAATAAAGAGAATATCAAAATATATTTTTAACTAAATTTATTTATCATTTGGCCTCTCTCCTTTCATACAATTGATTTTCCAATTTCATTTATACACAAACAGCAGTTTCTTATAAGTTTACAATTTTCATTCGTGAAAGTGAGTTAATGACAGTCGTCGATAGTTTTTTGTTAGATTTAATTTTTTATTTTAATCTACAAATCATTCAAATAGAAATATGATTCAAAAATTTTGAATAAATTATATTAAATAAGAGTATAATGTAATGTGCATTTTAAATTTTAAAACGTAAGAATCATTGTGCATTTATTAACAAAACAATTGCAGTTTAATTAAATCATTCATCCATGATACTCTTATTATAGTGTAATGTTTGGGTGTGTGTAGCAATACAAAGTATATTTCAAATGGATAACATACATTTTTTAACTATTGAAATTTAGAATAAATAAACTTCAAACGAAAAAAAAATGTTATTACATACATAGTCATTGTCATTATCGATATATGTATAGATACTTTTTCCAAATACATAATAAATTATACAAATGTAATCAGACCTAATTGATGTTGTTTGGCCTTCACCGCGTTGTAGTCTTCCATACAAATAAAATTGACGAACTACTATTTTTGATATAACTACGAAAATTTTACATAGTAACTAAACTGAGTCAACAAAAATTACTAAGTTGTAACGTCGTTGTGCTACTACAAGTGAATAGTCACAAGTTAAAAGGACACATAATAGATACAATTTAGGTCAATTTTTACATAAATATGATCACCATAAACTTGTATAGTTGATCGTTTACATATTTACATAATTCGGTATAATAGTGTATAAAATCACAGCTAAATATAGTTTTTAGTATGATATGATGTGTATGTACAAAGTTCACAAACAAGATACTATGAGCATATATTTTTTACCACGATCACTAACGATAATATTTGCCAGATACTGTGATCTTGTTTCCGGTATTACTTATAGTATTTTTTATAAAATTTATTGATGTCTTAAATCTCAGAAAATCGAAAGATTATACGTAACATATGACAAAACTAAAGTCAATTGGTATTTAGGTATAAAGACAGCATGTCCTCGCTATTTAGTAACGAATAATAAATCATTGAGGAATGGGAAACAAATAGCGAAGAATTGGTAAAATCATTTAATGTTGACCGTTGGAAGAATACAGAAAAACGTCTATTAAAACACTTGTAACAATTTGTTACAAGTACTCGTTAAGGTCTATTATTCACACAAACAAATATGCGATAAAAATTAAAAGAAATGCAAGAATAATCTGAAATAACGAGATTATGATTTTTGAGATTGTGTGCAGATTAATGAATTAAGTTGACCACCTTTTGAAATGGTTAATTGTTACTCTTTTAAGTGGTAATTACGATTCACGCATGTATGCCATTTGCGACTTTATTTTATACATATATACACAAATCCCGACTCAGAATATGACCTATTGTGATAGACGGTTAATAAATTACCATTATTATAAGAGCAATTTCTTTCACCACGTTTGATTATATGATTGTTCGTATTATTTATTTTATCAAGTCTTACCAGTTATTCTGTGAATTCTTTTCGATAAATACAGCACCATGCATTTAAATTTATAAGGAGTTTCCTACTGCAACATAAATGTCGTACATGAATAAAATATTATTATATGAATAAAGAATAAGGATAAGATAAAGTATTACTGTTTTATCTATGGGTTCAATATTATCAGAAACTATTTATTAATTTTTATTAATATAATTTTCATACAAACTGAATTTAATTAATTTATTACATAAGTAACATTGATTAGATAATATCAATTCATGTTACAATTTTAATGATAATCATTTTTTTCACACATTTTTTTTTTTTTAATAAATTATTAAATCGAATTTAAAATTGTAATTTAACTTTTGCAAAATTTATAACATTATAATTTGTCATTATTATACAATCGAAAATACAGGTCAATAGAAATCAATAATATCAAATGCATAACATTAACAATTATTGTGTCATATCAATATGCATAATGTATATATGTGTTCTAATACTTTTCTATTCTCATAATCGTAAACACATGCATTTCATTTTGGGTGTTAAACTCACGCTGTGGCTAATGATTCTTCAATAAATATTTTTAAACCACATAACTTCAAGATTGATAACGACTTAGTACAAAGTGTACATAAGTTACTTTATATTACATAATTTTATACAATTCTAGAATTGAACTTGAGACTTTTATGGAAGACGGAATTAAGTGAAATAATTTGCTGAAATAATAAACCAGTCACAGTTACATTTGCAAGAAATTTAGTCATCGAGTACAGAAAGTTATTTTAAAACTGTAGATCTACAATTTTTATGTTATTATTGAATTTTAAAATTAGTCATAAATCTGTACGCGGTCACAAAGATTTTTTTTTTTATTAGTGGATAGATTTTATGATTTTTATAATTTGTTTAATTGATGTAATTTTTAAAAAATATGAACACATTATTCAATAATTTGATATAAACTATAATGTAACTTACAAGATTGTTTCTAATAATGTAATTTCTTTTCACAGGCATTAAATCATCACGATAACTAAAATTAAATTATTATATTCATTAAAGTCAAGTGTCAATAAAAAGTATAAGTTAAAACGGAGACTATTTTTTGTCCTTTTTAAAAAAGTGGCGGTATCAAAATTTATTTCAACTAAGGTAAACAATAAAAACGAAAAAGTTAAATTATCGAAAAAAAGAAATGGTTTCTTTAAACGTTTTATCGCATTTTTTAAATCAATGAATATAACAAATAAATTAAAAAAATCATTAAAATCAATAGTAAAAAAAAGTTTAAATTTTAAAAAAATGTCAAAAACAAATAAATCAACAACTGAAAAAAAGCAATCTGTGATTAAAACTGCAGTTAATTTATTACATAGGCTTTTCACAGTATGCATAAGATTATTATTATCTAGAATTTATGGAAAGGGACAAGCAATGCCACCAATTAAAGATCTATTATTATTGGAATCTGCCGCATCATTAGCACATAAAATTAGAATTGGAAAGGTAAATTATTTTTAATGTATATATTTTGTAAGTTTACGAATAGGTTATTGTGCATTTTCAGTTTCATCAACATGTGAACATGTAGACCCAAAATTGTGCATATGGCGGCATTACAATGTTAATTTGCCGCTTCCTAAACACTTAATTAATTGGTGTTAATATTGTGTTTGTGGAATGGTTGAAATAACAGTTCAGCAATAAACTATGTGGCTGTTACGTGCATATTAGAAAGGGCAAATTAACATCGTTGTGTTACACTATGCGCCAATGAGGCGCAAAAGTTAAGATTATGATAATTATTATTTCTAAATCAACCACATCATAATTTCCATCGTTAAGTTAAATGAGATATACTATAAATTGTGGTTACTATAAATTGCAACATTTACAAAAAATGATATCATTCCATCCCATATTTCAAATAAAAGAAACTAAAAAAGGTTTTTCGTTACAATTATGCAAAAATCTAATTAAAATATTATATATATTTATCGAAGCATTTTATTTTATTTTTACTGATTATAATCATATAACAATAATGCAATGTGAAAATGTTTTGATAAAATGTAAGCAAATAGGTCATTTAATATAGCCAACGAAATGTAATTAATTATTTAAATGGTCATATTAAGAAACAATTTTTAAATGATTTAATTATAAACGTAAATAAAAATAATTACTACGATTTCATAAAGATATACAATTATACATATGTTCTTAAAATGTGTTAATAATTCAAATATTAATCAAAAATCTTGATCTTGTCTTAACTCAGTCATAAGAATAATAAAAGATAAACAAACTTGAAACAAGATGTGCTCGTCATAATCACCATAGATGATATCACATATATCAATTATTGATATATACCCAGTCTACAAAAACAATATACTAAATCTGTAATTTTGTCCACTACCAAATGTCATAAATGACATATCTTGTGATAGTGTGTCCGGTTATAATACAGAGAGGTTGATCAACCTCTGGATATTAGTCGGTCACACCATTCACAACACTCCATTTATTTATTTTAATTAGAATATTTATATTTAATTGCGTCAGACGATAGTTATTATTTAAAAAGGAATACGAATAATAAAATTAAGATCATTTTAATTTCTGTTTTATATAATAATTGTCTCGATAAGATACCAAATTAGTAAACTTAAAATACAATATTTTTTTTTTGTTTTCAATTTTCAGCTAAAAAGTGTCGACGTTATGAACTCATTTATTACGCGAATAAAAGAAATAAATACGTTATTGAATTGTGTTGTTGATGAACGATATGATGAAGCACTTAAAGAAGCCGCCGATGTTGATCAACTTATTGCCTCCGGTAAATATTCAGCTGAAGAATTAAAGCAGGATAAACCATTTTTAGGTGTACCAATATCAACAAAAGATTGTATTATGGTTAAAGGTATGATACATACGGCTGGCATTTATAAACGGAAAAATTATCGTGCTTCTAATGATGCTGATGCCATGAAATTGATGAGAGATGCTGGAGCTATTCCATTTGTATTAACAAATGTTTCTGAATGTTGTATGTGGTAAGTGAATGATTTTTATCTTGTTTTTTGCTTTAAAATTGTAAACTAACTGAAGCTTTTCAAATTTTCATAGGTGGGAAAGTTCAAACACAATACATGGTAGAACTAATAATCCTTATGATGTAAGTCGAATTGTTGGTGGATCTAGTGGTGGTGAAGGATGTTTACAGGTATAAATAAAAAATTTATTTATTTACATACATTATCTTCTTTTCAAAAATTCCTTTCACCTTATTATTTTCCATGAATTCATGATGCATGATAAAAAAAAAATCTATTAATTATAGGCTGCCGCTGGTTCACCATTTGGTATTGGTTCAGACATTGGTGGATCAATACGTATGCCAGCATTTTTTAATGGTATTTTTGGTCATAAAACATCTAGATATATTGTATCAAATAAGGGACAATGGCCAATACCAATTAGTGATGAAGTTAACGGTTATTTAGGTAATATAATAGTTTCTTTATTTTTAATATGATTTTTTTTTTTAATTGGTCTCATTTTTTATAGGTATTGGTCCAATGTGTCGTTTTGCAACCGATTTAAAACCAATGCTTAAAATTATGGCCGGTAAAAACGCAAAATTGCTCAATCTTGATGAAACAGTAAATTTAAGTAATATTAATTATTATTATCAAGAAAATGATGGTGGTGGTTTTTTGGTATCGCCCGTAGATTACGATATTCGTATGGGTATGGAAAAAGTGGTAAAACATTTACAAAATGCATTAAAAGTTAAACCAAAACAAATGAAATTGAATGAATTGAAACAGTCAACAACAATATGGTTTGCAAATATGAAAGAAGTTGATGCGGCCGGTTTTGCTTCACAATTAGTTAATCTTGAAGGAAAAATCAATCCATATATAGAATTAATTAAATGGATATTTCGATTATCACATCATACATTTATAGGCATTATGACTGCATTAACGGAAAATAATGGTATTAAATATGGTAGTGCCAAACATACATACTTGGTAAATAAAAGAAATGAATTACGTAAAGAATTTCAAGAATTATTAGGTGAAAATGGTGTTTTTATTTATCCAACACACCCAACTGTAGCTCCATATCATAATGAACCAATTGGAAGAGCATTTAATTTTAGTTATACGGGAATTATAAATGTTTTAGGATTTCCATCGACAGCCGTACCAGTTGGTCTTGGCAAAGAAGGTTTACCTATTGGTGTACAAGTTGTAGCCAATTTTAATCAAGATAGACTTTGTTTAGCTGTTGCATGTGAATTAGAAAGAGCACTCGGTGGATGGGTATCACCACCAGTATTAGTTTGAAAAACTAAAACTATGAGTATTTAGATAATATTATTAAACTTAAGCAATACGTGAAAATATGTTTACACAAATTACGAGAATAATGTTTTTTTTTTGTATATTTTTCAATTTCAAATAATATAAAATAAAAGAATATAAATATTTTTCAAATTGTAAATGTAAATTTTCTTTATTATAAGTACTATTCGTTTTTCATCTCTGAACAAATTTATCCAAATTTTAAATCTATACAAGTATACCTATTATATATTACATGCCACTTCACTAAGACGTTTATGTAGGATTATTGAAAACGCTAAGATTTCAGGTTAATGATGGTTTTCTTGTGTAATTTTCATTACATTTAATATAAGTATTCCTTGTTAAATAAGTTTTCGAATTTTCATGGTAATGATTACATAATAAGTTACAAAAATTACAGTGACTCCACAAAATAATAGTATGAATAATATATATGCAGAACATCTAAACTGACAAAAGCACATGGACTGTAGTGACTATTGGAGACGACAAATTAATATCTTTATGCAGCCCTATGCACCAAACGTAATGTACAGGTAATATTATGATGACTGAATTACTAATCCGTTATAATTTTGAAAAATTGAAAATTTCAAATGTTTTGAAAGATACATGCGACATAAACAATTGTAGTCTGACCTCAAAATTTAAACAATAATGAATAAGTATTAAACAAAGTGAATTAAGTATATTTAAGAATATTTAACTACATTTATAAAAATCTTGTAATAAAAATATAGTGTTATTTTGTTTT
>JANSTX010001254.1:0-10584 GCA_027564355.1 Penthetria funebris
ATTATGTTTAGGGGATGTACTCGTGTAGGTGGTACATACAAACAAAATATTACAAATTAATATGTAATTCGTTACTTTAAATTTCCCTATGCAACTTATAAATTATCTTGTACTTTGCCAATAAAATATGCATGAAACTCGTATAAAGATCATTTAATTATTATCAAACCAGGAGCCGTATTCTAGACGAATATATAGTATTTTTAGTAGCTGGTAGTAGGTGTGTATATATTTGACTGTGCTTATTCCATTTCATTCATATACATACCAGTTAAATTCCAGTTTTTGAAAATTTACACTCAAAGTATAGTTTTAACACTAGCAGTGCTTACGTTTCTAATTTTCATCTTGGGTTAGATAGTTACCTGAAAAACCTCAGGCCGGTTATCATTGGATCTATTGTACTATTCTCCAACTGTAGTCCAAGCGTTTGAGGAATGATAAGTCTAAAATTAGTTCTTTCTCTTAGAGAGATCATATTACCGTATTTTGCTCACCTTTATTTCTCGATAATACCTCAAATTCGTCCACCCAATGTATCGACGCCTTTTTCAGATGATAGCTTACTCTGCTAGTTTCAATCTTCTGATTATCCTATTTTTGGTACCTGATACTTCTCAATATTCCTCAAATGCTCAATTTAATTAACTTATTAATAGGCTGAACTGTTCTTCATTCTTTTCTACTTCATTTTAAGATATCATGCATAACCACTTCTTAAGTTTTTAATCAGTGTGTATGGCAAACTATTAAATTTTCTCTAGATAATCAGCACACGCATTATAGCACCTCTTACACTTTTATTGATGACTACTTATTGATACCATCCTATTGTTCAAATGAATATTTTCCAAAATGTTCAGTCAAAATTTTTCTATATAACATTTGGAAGTAATTCTTGTTCATAAAATAGATCGTTTATCGTTGACATACTCCTTTCATTAGTCATATTAATAATGACTATATTCAAGGGACACTACAAAACTGATCTGCCCACAATGACAAAGCGTGACATTAACGTAAACATTTAATATGCACAATAGTGGAACCCATTTTTGGTGATATCAAAATTTACAAAATAAGCAAATAACTAACTTAACTATTTAAGACACAATTTTATAGAAAATGTCCAAAAACTCCGATTAATGTAACAAAATTATAAAATATCCTAGCAAATTTGAGGTTGCACTGAAAAATGAATTCCGAAGTGTTGACTCAAAGAAGTTATATCGTTGAAAAAATTGAAAATAAATATCTATTTCAGAAATTACCTCGAGAAATTGTACTAACTATTCGCCATCAAAATTAATACCTAATTGAAGCTTGCGGCCAGATAACCCAACACGAACGAAAAAACAAAAACTCCTTAGATGGTTTGGATGTCATTATTTTCACCGACAGTTTCAAGATGGAAAGCGGGTTTGGTGCTGGAATTTCCTCACATACTTTTGACGTCACCAAATATTTTATACTCACAGATAAATTAAATGTATTCTAAGCCGGAAATGGTAGGCATCATGTGTCTTTTTTTATGTTACCTTCGAATGCCGTACAACGAGTGGCAGTAGCCACGTACATTATGGCCACCATTATGTCATTTTGAAATTCAAGACTGATGGAAAAATGCTTCCTTGCATTGAGCGATGCCAATAACATGGCCACAGTTACAGTTATGGATTCCAAAATGCAGGAACATCGCGCAGATAATTAAAGTGCCGACGAATTGGTCAGCCACAGTTCGGATCTTTAGATATGATGGTCGGAGCAGGTTTCTCACCGCCACGCAGTACGCTGAACAAATAAATTGGCCTATAATATGCGAGAATGGCCAATGCTATTTGCAAAATCAAATAACACATTAACTAATACAAAATATTAAAGAACATGTACCCCATAATAAACTAAGTGTTGTTTAATACAAGCATACTGTTTTATGTGTAAGTTTTTTCTGGTCAATTATTTAACATATGCTAAAATCGCAATAAGTTAACAAAAAAAAAAAAAAAAAAAAACAAATTTTAGTTGTACGATTTAATCCAAATAAATGATTACTACTGTACTGATTTACTATTGATACAACATATTAGTAGCGATAATAGTGAATAAATATTTTCACATGCAGGTTGTATAATAAATTACATGAAGGATATAAAAGGGATAAAAGCAGAATTAACACCAAAACTTTTATCTATGCTGACATGATTAGGCTACTGTTTATGCTCATCGTATATACAAATTTCAAATGGCGAGCAATTGGTCGGTGGTTTACAAGGAAAAATTCAAAATAAATTTCTAATTTAAAATTTCTGATTTTTTAAGAGTTTTTGTTAAATTGTAACCGCAACAACCAGCCCCCATAAAATATCAATTAATCTTTATATTATATTTATGTAGCCTATAATTAATCACCCATTGAAATTTTCCAACCCAATACAACATAATAACCCATACACCATAATAGCAGCCACAGTACACACAGCCCAGGCATTAAATAACTAAAATGATTGTTAACTAAATAATGTCTAATATTTTATACAATTAATAGGATGATGTTTAGGTATGCACATCTTGAGGGCAAATTAAACTTGACCCCTTTACAGATAGAAGTATAGTACACATATAGATAGTTACTTAAAATACTTGACATTCTTAGAAGTTCAAATAAGGATAGGACACATAATAATGGAGAATAAATTTTTGATTAAGTGGTAAATGGTATGTGTTTTAATATTTTGATCATTAAAATGTTTGTTTACGGGTAATTTGACAGAAAATGATGACGTGAATGTTGAGGATAATGACCGGTGTGGTAACAGGAGAGAAATCAAAATAATAGTATAAATGTCGATTATAATATAAACAAAAGACAAAATTTCACACTTTTTTTTTTTTTATACAACCAAGGACACGTAGTATAGGATAAGAAATTTTCATTGATAGCGAACATGTCATGATACTATCGTAATAGAATTTCTGGATGTGCGTGGTATAAATTGATTATTGGCATATTATTTACGTATTTGATTTCGTATTGTGGACACATGAAACACCAACAGATGTAAGTAAAAAAATATTATATGTACTAAAGACTTAGTATGTTTTGAATGTCCTATGTGTCCTTGTTAAGTAAACTTCATGATGATGATACAGTTCATGGAATTTATCTTCTGAAATATAGTTTGATAGATGAACCGTATTTGTACGATCAAAAATAGCATCAATAGATCGTAAGTGCTGACCAATCCACACAATGTCGTATATTTAAGAGCATCAGGGTGTCATAATATCAGGATAGCCTTAAATCATGAGATGGTACAATCAAATTATACTCGTTTATACAAACAATGAATATATACTCGTAAATATATGTGTGTGGTTATAATAAAAAGACTAATTTAAATTTTTCAACTATTTTGTAATAACCCTTTTTATGGTTTTTGGTCATACAATAAATATTATGTTCACGTATGCAATCCAAAGAGCACGTAACTTTAAAATGACAAAATGTGTCCAAATTAAAACCAAATTTTAAATGAAAAGTGTAGTAATTTACGAGGCTTGAATGTTAACAAGTGAAAAATGTATTTTGATTTTTTTTTCTCCTCAATATTCATTAATCAACCTGTATTTTCATACTTTTGAACAATTTTTCCAATTTTTATTTCAAATAACATTTCTATATTGGATTTCATTTGATGATTGATTCGCCAAAATCACAACATTCAGTACAATTTTATTGAAATTCCATCGTAATATATTAAAATACTGTAGGGAGTTCCATGTAACACCAATAGCATCATATGGATATTGAAAATTTTCTTGTATGTATAATTCATCAGCATCTTGTCAGCCACAAAAAAAAAAAAAACGATGCTCCACACAAACATCTGAATTGGCTATCACGGAACATGACCAACTCCTAAATAATATTAAACACTTTTATGAAAGCATTAGTTTATCTGATCCGAATACAACAAGTAACAAAATTTCGAAACAAAAAACTCATTAAAACTCAGGATGTAACTAATCATATGCATACAAATGGTAGTCGAAATCAAACACTTTGGTATTTCAATCAATAACAACAAGTTTGAATGCCGAATTCATTCAATACGATCCAACAGTCGAATAAGGAAAACACGCAGTAAGTCCTAAAATCTAATTCAAAACAGCTCAAATATGAATATATAAACTGAGCTTACGTAATTACAATATATCGAGAACTAAACAAAGATACAGGTCTGTACTGCACGAGAATGACCAATGCTAGGTGGAGATGCCTACATGTAGATTATCTAGAATTTACTTGGCCCGAGTATGGGCAGAGTAAAACGGAAGAACTGCTACGATTATCCCGTCGGGACGTGGCTAGTTCCATGGTTGTTCTCACAATTTTTATTTCAAATAACATTTCTATATTGGATTTCATTTGGTGATTGATTCGCCAAAATCACGATAATATTTTCGAAAAAAAGTAAATTAAAAATCCGAAATATTATAATTGATTTATATATTATCTGCTTCGAAAGACGTATGTATCTTCATCTGGAATCAACTTATGGACAATGAAAATTAAACAAACCGAAATGTGCTTAGAAGAAATAGTCGATATACTCGTCCACACGTGACAACAAGAGCTGGTCACTTTAACCTTTAAATGAATGGATATACAGATGGTGACAAAATTCAAGATTCGCTTAGATGATATAAGAATTGCGGATGTACGAATATCTGTGACACATTCGTGAAAAACAACAGTGTGTGCCTAACAAAAAAGATAAATTATACTACAAGCATTTAATACACGCTCTAATATATACGCATTTAGTATGTTTGGTATTCAATAGCCGATCATATCAGATAGAAATAACCAGAATTCTACAGTGCAACGCTTAATAACTGGCACTAGACGATCAAGAGGTTCATATAGGGGCATAGAAACAACCGGCGTATATATCGTGTCGCTGGTATTAATTGTTTTTGTTTTTTTTCTTTTGTTGATAAAACAAGCAAACAAACTTAATTTTTTTTTTTTTTTTAATTACAGACTCTGAAAATCCGATTCTTATATTCTAGATTTGTAAATTTAAGCATCCAATATGCATTATCTGTTAAAGATTGATGAAAGGAGATACGACGATTCATGTCTACGGATCCCTTACTGACCAACATGCCTATGTCGATATCAGTCTTAGTTGTATAATGTGGAACCAAATTTATTAATGCATACAAAACGGTTACTAATTTATATAATATACATTTGAGGTTCATTATTAATTTTTCTCAATCATTATTCCTAAACCCTTCCATCATGTGACACTATGCCATTTATTCATGTATGCACACTAGTTCACGTATAGGATAATATTTTGACACTGCTTTAAATAATCTTCAAAAATAATATAATATTGTCTTTGGTAGAGTGGTTAGATGACTTAATTCTTTTTATTTTAGAATACTGTGTGGGTGCTTCAGCAATTTTATTTTTCATAAATTAGTTTCGGCTCAAATGTTTACTATATAAAAGTTGTTAAACCTATCGCAATGTAGAACACTCTGTTATAGGTTTCAAGAAGGAACGACGTTATATACTCGTACGAGAGTATACGATAACTAATTCTGAATAATTTACCTGTCCCATTGACAAATGTTACAGATATTTAGACGTTACCTATAATTAATTAGGGATGGATATGAAAAATTTACTTACATTTATAATATAATACTCTTTTTATTATACGATAAGATAATGTTAAATGATAGTGTATTTATCACTGCAAGTACAGAGTACAGAATATTTTGGAAAAAATATTTTATTTTTCACACATGATAAACACTAGAAATTCTTTCCAAATGATTAACCTTTTCGTCAATAAAATAAAAATAGGGTAGAAAAATGGTTATATATGTGGATTTTATATGCAGCAGCAACAAAAGTGGTCGGGTTGTTGTGGTAAATGTTTTGGACATGAATAATTTTGAATATTTTATTTTCAAAACATGCTCAAATCCGCCGTCATATCTTCTTTTTCTTTTTTTTTTTTGTAAAAATTTTAAATTTATTTTATGACTTGATAGATGTTAAGCAATGTTTTACAAATAAATAAGTATATGCCATTGTTATTTTTATCTAAAAGGAAATATTAAAGGAATATACGTAAACCATATTTAGTGTGTATTATACCAGAGAAGGAAGCACCATGTAAAATAGTAGTAAAGAATATTTTGATATATGATGGACATATGCAAGAAAAGCTGAATACTGTGATTAAAGAATTGATTATATGGAAATGTTGTTACAGCATTGATCAACGCAATGATAGCGTATGAAATTGCATCATGTCAAAGTACATATTATTTGTTTACAAATTCAATGTAAATATATCCCATAACCACCCCCACCCCCCTTGAAGTTCATCGAAGCGATACTCTACATTTTGATACCAATATGATCGTAAATGTAGAGACTGCAATTATAACAACATCAAGAATTACAACAATTCTACTTGCAAACATCACAGAAAAGTGCAGATAGATTATGTTCTTTTCAACCTACTATTACCAACATTTACCCAGAATCACCGTATTTTATAAAGGGAGACATCGACTTTAGGATACTTTGACTTTCCTGGAAATTGTCATTTTAGAGTTTAGAGAAATTGTAATTCCAACATTTAATTTATGATTTGCAAAATGTGTTTTACAAATTAATTTATTGTTTGATATTTGAATATACCAAAGAACGCATAGTTCATTATTTCTATAAAAATGTGCATGAATATATAGAACTGTAGAACAATGACAGAAGTATCAAATGTTTAGTCTTAATTTAGCGATGAATATTTTACATATTCTTAGCAATTAAAAATTCAACAGATCACAGAGATTCCATATAACAAAAAAGTTGCTCAAGGACACCGAAGTATGACCGGAATGACATTGGGATTCACAAAATGTTTATGGTATATTTTTTTTTTCAAATAAATATATACGAAAATTTATATTAAATTGAACTCCTGTGGTAGTTATTATATATTTTGAGAAATAAGGCTATACCAGTTTGTTTGGAGTTTAAAGCAATCAATTGATAGTAGTTAACTATAGTATATTCTAGGCAGTTGATTTACTCAACCTACATTTACTTGTCCTCGATTCGGAAACTAGATCACGCAGTATATACGTTCGTTTTTATAGCGTGTGATCATGGCAAAAATATAGATATTAGTGACCTGTTCGCGTTTGGAATTGGTGAATTAACCGCACATTATCATTTATACATGATTCGTCGACAATCGAAGTGTTACCAATATTAAAGATGCAACCATATATTTTAAAGCATAAAAAATATATTACAATTTATAAAAATGATTATCTTCGCCGCAGATGATGGTATCCAAAGTCCCCACGATGAAGACATTTCACGAATGTGATTCTGTGTGGAATTCGATGTGCCACTGAGAAAGCGATAAGTTCAATGTTTCACATTGTCTTGCCTCCCAAATGGACTATATGAGTATTGAGTTATAGTTTTAAATACATAGCGGTCATTGCTACGATGAAATGAACAGGATTTTGTCAAAGAGATTTAAGGGGGCCAATGAGTCTAACGTTCGGGGGCAATTGAGAAAGCAAGAGAAAGGCGTGATAGTTTGCTATTCCATTAGCAACATTACGTTTGAATTCCATTTGTATAAACAATGATAAAAATATCTTCTTGATAAGCTAACACTCATCAAAATATGAGAACACGTTTGGTCATTAGCTGTTTAGCAGGATACAGTAGCATAAAGTTGGCAATACTTTAAGTGGGTGATCATTTATAATGTTTATGTATATGAACATTTATATCGTGAATAAAAAAAAAAAAATTACGAACTTGTCGTCATGATGATCCTTGACCCTTAAATTTTAAAATTCATAATTAGCCATGACATATAGTCATTCATGCATGTGATATGGACCAAAAGTTATAGTAAGAATGTATAGGACATAATAAATACATTTTATTTTTTTAAATCTTCCCTTTAACAAAATTACTAAACTTCATTGAAGTTTCTAATTCACAGTGTTTAAGCCAATAAAATTAATTGATTTTCAAATAATATCTCTTTTGATTGCTAGTTTTCTATTTGAAAAGTAAAGGAAAAAAAAAAACAGGACAAAGTCGGAAATTAAAAATATCACTTTTTTATATTCAATTTTTTTTCTTTTTTTTTTTTTATTTTATTTAAGGGGATGGAATTAACACGCACTGTTGAGGCCTATAAAAAAAAAAAAAATAGGGTAAGAATAATTTGAGCGGAAAAAAAAGGAAGACAATTTTTTACGGAGATCGTTGCAAAATAGCATTATTAACATAGGGGTTAAAATATTACAAGTTTAAAGTACATCTAAACACTTTCTTTTCCTAACATACCGGCAACATTTTTGTTCCGAAAGAAAGGAATTTAATTAAGTGAAATTGCGTCACTTGTGCTTTAATTACATTTTTTTTTTTTGTTTTTTTTTATCAGCAGAGATTTTAATGAGAATTTTTTATTTGGTTCTGTGTAGACATCCTTAAAATAAATTGCTTAATAATATAATGCAAATAGAAAAATATATTTCCCATTTATATTGGGTAGGAAAGGTTTACTTAATTATTACAAAGTGCATAGGTAGTCAATTCATCAATTGGTGACAAAGGTGACTAATCGATTTTTAGTGGATCAAGTTAATGTCAACATTAGTCAAACCACTATCTTTAACTTTTATTACCAATGGTTTTGGATGTGTGGCAAAATAGGGTCTCATACTCAGCTAGTTTGTTCGTGTAGTTGAATATTTAATGAATAATTTTATACTGGAAACATATTCCAAATGTATACCAGGACAATTCTAATCGATTCTGTGTATTCCATTCGGTAACCTCAATTTTTTTTTAAATGATCGGGTTTACATTGTATCTTGCATGCAGGTGGAAGTGAATAATCGTAGTACCCATGATGTGTATTGAATGAGTACATATGTCTCAATGTCCTTTTTCTTGTTTTGAATTACAGTATTGATTTTAGAATAACATCAAGGATATGGTATTATTATTGTAATAGTACTACAGTCTGTAAGATGCTAGGTGATAATAAAACGTGTTTAAAAATATATATATATATATTCTTTACATAAAGGCTTCAAAAATCCCTATTTTCCTGTTGCCTCCTGCATATCGTTATGCAAATAATCAAATTTTAATTTATTTTCGTTAAATGAAAGTTAAACGTTTATTTATATATCAACAACCATAATATTATAACTTAAATGTGCTGAGATGCTCTTATATACTTAACCTTTATCGCATTATTGCTCATTACATCTTTATATATAATCGTATATGAAGTATGGCAAGAAAATATTACACCTAACGAAAAAGGATATTTGTTATATGTGTATATAAATATATACGAAAATAAATCTAATAAAATAATTTCACAATCCTGGGTAGACCATATATATTTCGCAGTAGGACATGAATTTATCGTCGACTTTTATTATACCTTCAACATGTGTGACACATGTACCACATAAGTAAAATTTTCTTTTGAGAATTATTATTAGACAGGTATTATTATTTTCTAGGATTTGCTATGAAGGATTATTTTTGTTCTGAAAATATACAATTTAAACAAAGTTATTATTAAATTTGAAATGGAAATTAATGACAAAATAATGTTGTTCCTTGAATATTATTAACATATCAGTCAGAGACTATTTAAATTTATAAGAAACAAAAAAGTAGAAATTATTTTGTAAATATTCTACACAAAATATATTGAAAATTGATTACTGTGTGTTCGATTAAAGTTATTTACTTCCAAATTCATATGATCTGAGTGGCAACAAAATAGGATAATCGACAAATGTAACTATAAAATGATGTGTCCATGAGTACACACATACAATTTAGCTTCAATCGCTGAACCTTCGTTCAGACTAGCAATAATGCAGATTCACATTCGTGCAATGTCCTAATGGAAAATATTACTCATCTGTGATATTTTTTTCATGAAATTTATTGTATTTTCATTTCAACATTCTCTTGAAATTTAAGTGAAAAGATTCAAAATTTACGATACAACATCATTTCTAATTGATATCCCGTCAAGTGACGGTCCCAGTATTTACTATTATCAAATTCTTCATTAATTATCCTAATTGATGATTAGATATTTAGGTTAATGAATTTTAAAATCAATTGCTACCTATTTCTTCACCAATGGAGTTTATATTGCATGATCTTGGTGGTCAGTTCACATTGGCATTTCTTGAGATGATACACGACCACAATGAACATTTCGCTCAATAAATGAGCTTAATCGCTGAAGATGATTTTTCCACGAAACAATTGGGATCTGTAAATTTTAACAATTTCTATACGCTGAGCAATTGTATATCTTTCTATGGTGATTTGCCAAATAATACTGAACATAAATGTCAATTTCGTTGGGAATTATTGAATGACAATATATAAAGCATATATAGAAGACGTTTTATGGAACACGACTCATATATATGGGTTGGTATTCCGGCGACCACCCTTGACTTGACATT
>JANSTX010001254.1:10684-22844 GCA_027564355.1 Penthetria funebris
ATTATGTCCAATACGCGCATTATTTCCATTTAATACACGATTTGCTCGGATATCAACCTCGAATTCAGTCGAATTCACATTTATGGTCACACGCTTAAAATACGTTTATGTCACGTACTTCTCATCTGTGAAATTATCTTTTTTGGGATGTGTTTCCTGAATTTTAAGACATTCACGTATTGTTAGTCAAATGTTGACAAAATCCTACATTTATATTCTCCGTTCTTGTGAGTCAGTAAAAAGTTATTTTAGGTTGTGAACATTAAAGGATAGTCACTCACAAATTTAAAGAAACAGAAAAAAAAAATACCTATTGAAACAATCACAAAAGGATTCGCTGTCCGACTACAAGTGCGATGCCTTTGAGTCAAACATTGAAGGAAAATTCCGTTCAAGATATAGCTTAAAATTAGTTTAAAGTTAGATAAAATTTTATTGACGGTTTCTGGCCTTTAAATTCCCACCCATCACCGACTCGTCCACCCAAATATTAAATTGTGGATGCCCTAACTTTTGTTACGTCTACATCAGGTTCAGAGACGCTAATGAAGGTCAGGTATGTTTCTCGGTTCCAAATTCGAAATTTCTTGTGAATACAAAATGTATCACAGTTTTTTTGGTGCGAAACAATCACATTCACATAAATTATGGTCGGAAATTTCATCTTCATTATTACCATAATGTTCCGTGTATAGGTCACCAGCGATAGTCTAAGTCATTTTTAGCCAACCCAAGCAATTTTTTCGTACACTTATGACCTGTAATTGTACATTTGCCGTGCACTAGCCTCCCAATCTTTAATTGCTGATTTGCCTATTCCGCTTTGCGCTGTGCGTTCCGAGCGAAACAAATGTCGGAGACTTAGGGCAAACATATAGTTAGTTGTCTTTTACTAACATCAATGGTCACATATAGCGAGAAAAGATTTTTCTTTAAATCTCAAATATGGCAAAATTTAAGGGCAACCGTGATCCAATGGTGAATGCTCTTAAAGTGAATACAAATTGCATCCATTGGAATTTAAGACTGTAAACATTAGATACCAAATAGGAATTATAATTCAAACTTCATCATAAATTTACACAGTGAGAAAATCTTCCTCATTTAATTTTATTTGCTTATGCATTTGGCATACAGAAATTTAAATTTTCACTATGTTTATTTAGATAATTACCACATCATTGTTGCGTTTATCCTGTACACACAGTTTTCTCAATCCACGTGAAATATGATTAATCGAGTTAAACTACCCTTTCGTAATCAGAATTGATGGATATTGTAAAATTTAGTATCAATTTTGATACTTTCAGGTTATTAAACTGTTGTTACATCATGAACTTATTTAGATGCGTGTTGTAAAGGGTCGAAATTAACAACACATTGCATAAGATGATTGTGAGCAAGGAAGGTTTTTTGGTGGTGGTGCTGCTTTTTCAAATTTCAAATTTCAAATTTTATATCATCTTCTTCAGTTCGTAGTTCGCCACCCCCATTGTAGAATAAAATCGGTAATTTTATTCAATTATTGGAATCTTTAGGAAATAATTTCAATATCATCCCTCTAATTAATATTCGTAATTTGTATTTCACTGTTTAATAAATCTTTTAATTAGAAATTCAATATTGTACATGTATTATCGTCAAGTTGATTTTGTCTAATTTAATTAATTTCAATTTAAGCGAGAAAATTCTTTTGGCTAATTAATTTTTTATTTATTTTTTTTTTTTTTTTCGTTTATGTTTATGTTTATGTGTGCTACTGCTACTTATGCAGCTAAAGACATGGGAAAATAGCTTTTCATCAAATTTTAGTAGCAATTGAAAACAGTGGAAAATTTAATATAAATTTTAAAGTGACAATATTTGTTTGTTATGTTTTTTTGTTGGCTGAACGTCTTTTAGCCTGACTTTGTCTTATGATACGTTCTTTAAAATACATAAAATAAAACACTTGTTGTTTTTATATCAGAGGGATTTTCGTAAAGGATAATAGCTACGTATATACCCTCAATATAATATATATATATGTATATACATAAATAAATATATAAAAGTCATAAGATTTTCCACCCTCTTTTATAGTCTTCAATCTTGAAGTCTTTAGTAATGTTTTCCTATGGGATAAATTAATTAGCTGTGATTAATATTTATCAACTCTTCTCTCTGTACTACCAAAAAGGATAAAACCATAGAATTACAATATAATTATTAGAATAATAATTATATTAACAACGTTTATTAATTTATTACTTAAAAGAATTACGTAAGATGATCTAATAAAAAATCAGAACTTGTTTATCGGTGGCTCTTGAAATTAAGTTATACTATTTAAGTTGTGAGCTTTTGCTTCAAAAAAATATAATTTACAGACTCCTTCCTGTACCTGTACCTTAAGATACAAAAAAAAAGAGTCAAAAATACTAAATTGAACTCACATTCGCCACTCACATCCTAGATCATGAAATCTTAAAAAGATTTTTTTTTTTTAAATATGATTTTCAGTTAAAATTTATTAAATACTAACACGAAAAAAATTATTCAATAGAACAAAAATTTCCAGTCAGAAGATGGTATATGCACAACATGCCAGACAACAGAAATGAAGATCTTACGTACGGGTCATTCACTCAGTGATGTAATCAGAAGTGAAGATATCCGAAATGAATGTCAAATTCAAGATATAGTAAGATGGACAAGAATAAGAAGGCGTTATTGGCGAGACCATGTTGAAAGAATGACATATAATAGACTCGCAAATATTGCAATGAAACAACATCCAGGTGAAAGACGTCCTTATAGATCTCCGAAGAGATGACGAGAAAGTTGGACATCCACATGTCTATGACCTAACAAGCAATTAGTCTAAAAAATCGAAAAAAAAACTCGTGATATTACTGTGATTTCAGCATCGCTTTTAATTGCCAAAGATACGCGCAACGACTTTCTACATATTTCATCCTGAGACGTGAAAACTCTATTTCTAACCGTTTCCGAGATTTGAAATTTAAATAAAATTGACCATCTGAAGATTATGAAGTCCTGATACAAATCCACAAACCCATGAAATGTAGCAACATTTTTTTATCAGAAACAAAAATTACAATGTCTCGTAAACGATTAGAGATAGCATCATACTTAGTAGATATTTTACGGATCACATAATTGTACACTAAGAATCTTAAGAATTGATCAAATGGCAAATACAATTACATGTCAACTTTAAACAAATTTTCAATCGTGTTATGATATGTACAATTCTTGATAGCTATGGAATACTGTACAAATTAATTAGCATCATCTGCTATGTTAATTGCGGACCGTAGTACAAAATTTTGCATGTGATGTATTGGACGTGCATTTGTTGGTGTTAAGTAGGTGTGCATTTTATTGCCTCTATTATTCCAACTCGTCTAAGATTAGATTATGACGTATCCTTTCAAGTACTGTCTGTCCACAATCATCTTGAATCTATGTATTGAAATTGTCATCACAATATGTATGTTGAGACGGACGTGCTACTAAAACTCGACACAAATTTCTCTCAATTATAATCTAAATTGATAGTGCCTTTGGTGGGTGGTCACAGAACATTTTATGTATTGTTAAGAAATTCTCGTAAAGGTGCAATTATATATCATATATAAATATTTTTTTTTTCTTTTGTTTTTTTTTTACACAAGCACTTTAATTTATCTAAACAGATTTAGTTTTACGAAATATAAAATACCTAAAACCAACTGAATAAAATATGTTGATCCTAAACAATTTTCAACAAAACTTTTGTCTGTTTTTAATTAATAGCAAAATTAGCACAACTGCTACTTAACAAGCTTCATATAAATTGAACTAATTAATTATGGCGTTAAATCTACATAAGGGGAAACGCAGCTCTCTATACATAACTTTGGCCAATTGAATATATACCCGGTATATAACCTATATATATAGATAGATAGCTAGCTTCTATATTGTATATGGGAGATACAGACACCTCCCCAAAACATACCTAATTTTATTTTATCACCTTCATTTGTTGTGGACTAACTACAGAAAGGTAATATAATTAATATCAGTCGCGCAAAATTAATTTCTACATATAAATGGCAATTAAAATATACAATTTTGTCGATTATACAATAAAATGGTAATTTGATATACAAGACAAAACAGCACCATAATTTTGAATTAATAGTTGGAATGTGACACTTGTAAATGGAGAATTCATCATAATGTCAAATACCATTTCTGTAAACAATGTTAGTAAGATTCTGGCTGACAACTTATTCTTATTCGCTATATCATCATGAAATGAACTCTAAATTTGAATGGTTACTGCTGTCGCACATTAATCCCAGAGATCCTCAAAAATGCCCCATATTCCACATATGGTGGCCATTCTACTTTCTGCAACCTGTGGACGCGTCCAGTTCCAATCAATTTTGTAAATGTCTGATTTTAAAACATATAGACAACGAAGTTGAAAAACTTCACAACTCTGGTCTGCAGTTAACCCAACAGCTTATTATTTTCTTTCTGCTGGGTAATTACTGTACTGATGAGAACTATTAGTTCGAAATCAGAGTTCAACATTTTAGCATTGGTGCTTTGATTATGCCGAAGAATAAAAACCACCTAATAAATTATTTAATTACGTAAATAATTGTCTCTTATATAAATGATTGCCTTTCCATAAATCCGTAATATATAAAAAAGAAATTAATTGTTGTCGTCAGTAGTGTATACACAACTTTTTACTGTCACTACTATTTACCCTTTGTATACATTTGAAAAATGATTTTGAAAATCTTCTTAAATTTCCCTATAGTATTATGCTGTTGATCCGATGACGTTCCTTATTCATATTTATGTTTGCGTACACTTAATGTTGTAAAGACATAAACGGAAGTATAAATAAGAAAAATATATATCAAATTGTCTGTTAACATTTAACAATATTAAATTATAGGATTTATATAATTGTAATCATATAATTGATTGTGACTAAAATTTAATTATAAATCACTTTGTATTTGTTATCACATCATCTAAATGTATTTTGATTGATTGAATTATAAATATTCGTACTTAAAATGTACATTTATTATTTATTATATTTATCATTGTAGAAGTGCACTGGAAATTTGGAGAGGTCAATAAGTGTTAACATGACATATAATCGGCCAGTGCTACATTATGAAATACTCTACAGAAGATAATACTGAATATGGGAGATCTAGCAACAACGTAAACAAGTGATAATTGTTCTGTTTCGAGGCAATAGTTCAAATTATATCAGAGAACCAACAAATATGTTGAAAATCTTCTGGAGTGAGTAATGTTTTTTTTTACATATTACCTAAAGATGGGAACAAATTTAATATCACCTGAATTGCTGCAACATTAATTTAGGGTTCCCGTAGTGCTTATAAATAATGGTGTCTAAATGTCATTATTTCAACATCTGCAATGGTAACATTGTCATCGCCAATCGACTATCAAATAATTACCAAAATCTCTCCGGCACTCTGAACAAGGTGAGAATTCCATCACGCTTAAAAAACAAATTAAGACAAAGTGCTATGAAATGTTGGGATTTGAAAGGGTAAAAAGGGTTAAAAGAAATACGATATAAACTTTTACACAATTATATAATATCATTGAGGAATCTCATTTTACAAGTACATTTGTACACAAAACGGTCTTAAATATGAAAATTTATTAAAAATGTTATACATAAAATTATTTGATAATTAAATGTACATTTTAAGTACAATTTTTTATTTCGTATGTTAATAATTCAGTCTGATTGAATGAATTTATTCTCAAAAAAAAAAAATTATTATTATTTGTATTTAAATTATCTATAATTTGATTAATTTAAGGACAAATGTAACAAAAAACGAAAAAAAACTGCGAAATAACAAAATGATATTATGATAGTTACGTTGTACACTATAATCTTTCAACATTGCGTACAATCTTCTGACATAGTTCTTCAACTGAACTCACTGTACTCACAAATCCTAAATTTTTAGCAACTAATGAACCTCAAGGGACTAGTTATAACTATATATATATATATATATCTTATTTAGTAATTCTATTAGTAATAAATCCCATTGTAAAATTTTTTACTTCAATTGGTTCATCAAAGAGGTTGTATCGATATGACTGAATTCAATGTTTGCTTGAAACTCTGATATGAGAGCTTAAAACTAAGGCAATATATTAAGGTATATTAAAAGGATTTGATGTCACCAATTACAGGTGAAGGTATATGAATAGTAATACCGTTGCCGATGAGATTCTAAAAATAATATGTACAAATATTAAATTAATATCTTCACAGATATGAAATTCACTCCGAAACCGGTGCCATATAATATTATCACTCAATATTTTTGAAAACATATTATCCATTCATTGTTTCCTGGTAAACATTGAGGATATTAACAAGCAAAAATAAAGTTGAGAGAATAAAATAAATGAGTAACATAGAAATATTAGGGATGCAAAATAATGTAAGAGAATTAAAGAAGCGATAAGTGAAGAGCTAAACATCAAATATATAAATTAAATATTTAGAGTTTTATCTGTAGACATCACTTGTAATTAAGATCACATTTCCATTCTCAGCTCTACAATGAATTGTAAAAAAGGCAAACATAATAAAAACAAAAAAACTTAGATACAATAGTATTGAAACACAGTACAGGGACCGTCAACACAGCACACAACTCAAATTATCAATATCAAATGGCGGTGAATGGAGTGGTGACTACAGCCGAAAGACGATCACAATATATGACAATTATGGTATTGATTGCCATATACAAATTAAAATGATATCTCAACTCTATGGCATAAGGTGATCGATTGTGCAATATTTGTTGACTTGATCGCATTAAACTATCAAGGAATGGAAGATATTCTATCATTTGATCGTTTTTTCTAAGTATCAATGTAACGGATCCGTTTGAATCAAACTTTTAACTATAATAGTTTATTAATGTTTTGTTTCTGATAAGACATCTTCTACTAACTACTTAAACAGCTCAAATAATAACTTAGTGATTTAAAATTCGATATTATTTACAAATGTCTTTTTAAATGTAATATTTACAATATTTTTGTTAAAATGTGAATTACATGGAAAGGCATAACAATCGCTCAAATGCATATTAGGTTCATATACAAGTATATATACAATTTTGTAAAATACATTTTTATAAAAAGAATTCATCAATTAACTAATTTAAAATCAAATTATGATCGAAATGTTATGATGGTACTACCAATGGACTTCGGGCTGCATATATGAGAAATTGCATTTTCTGCATCCTGAGGTGTGTAAACCTTAAAAGAAATAATTAAATCATATAATATATTATTAATATATGAACGGTGATTCTAACATTTTTGACAAAACAATGACAAAACAGAATGGAATGAAGCTACTAGATTAATGTGATATAGGAGCAAAAATGAGAAAATATTGCCGAAAAGAATATGTAGGCAATTTACAGGATAAACTGACCATTGATTCGTTTCAAATGATCAAAACCAATTTGGGCTCAAACAAGACCACTGTAAAGTATCAAATACGAAAATAATATTCCAATTATGTCAAATGATGGTCGTATTCTGCAGATTTTGATAATTGATTTTCATTTAATTTCGATTTATGTTAAACTCAAAGGGGTGAAAAATTCACCGTTACTTTAACTAGTAAATTTTCCCCAAAACTACATGTCCTCCTCATATATTAAACTAAAACGTTTGGAGTTGAAAGCCAATAGCTACAAGCAAGTAACAGCATGTTATACTCACTACTTTTTGGTACACAACTATATACAAGTTACCAAGAATAGAGGATGTGACATTGACATTGTCTATTGACAAATAATTCAAATAAATAATATAATAAAATAAACAAACTAACATATAGTAAATCGATCACGAGGCTGAGAATCGACACTTAAAGTTGTTTTGTTGAATGACATTTGATATTATATTCATATTAGAAGCGAATAAATTTAATCATAGTATCACACTATGCATCCATGTGGTATAAAGGTCGAGATGATAATGATGATGATGGTGATGAATTCATAAACGAAATTTTAACTGACCATTAAATATTAAAGACGGTGATGTTGAAAAAGATGCCTGAACACACAAACAAAAGGTGCGGGTAGGTGTTTCGTATGCTAAGTGGAGTGTGGAACTTGACACTTGACAATGTTCACGTAATCTTAAATTTCAAATCAAATTTATTTATCGGCACTATTATTTGGCTGAAAAATTTGGAAAGTGACGAACAACACCCATATAGTGACATAAACAAGTTCTCGTTAAAAGATGTCTTATGTTCATATTAAGAATCTTTTGACCAAATAAACAGACGATTGTCTGATCTTGATACGACACGATTATTAGACGTAGAAAAGAAAATTGGATTGAACATATACCAAGGCGCAGATTAATAAAAAAAACCTGATCGACCAGAAATAATGGTGCAGAGAACAGTCATTAATGAAACTGGTAAATGGTGAAAATGTAGATTGGAGTGTACGCTTTTATAGCGAAACAATACAATGTTTTTTATATCAGTTGTCCATCTAACATACTACTAATGCAGTTTGTAGTTTCTCGGACACTAATTTATGCGTATATTAATAATTGAATATAACTCTAATTTGAATCAGTATAAATGAACATTAAACTTCTGTTTTATGTTTTCTTACATAAAATTATCGATAGGTTCCGATTTTAAATATAAAATTATCATAAGGAACTAAATTATCATCAGAATCTAAATTATAAATTATAAAAAGCTATTCAAAACTGTTATGCAAACATCCTCTTTGCGTAACAAACTTATTTTGAGTTTAATTTGAATTCATTTTCAGTGCTCACCTCTAGTTTGATCACATGAAAAACAGTCAATAAAGAAAGAATTTAAATATTTAATAGAAATAGGATATCAGCAATTGACACAAATTCCCAATTAAATATCAACCGCAACAGTGGTACGTTAAAGATAATATAATTAGAATTACAATATAATAATCAAAATGTATGAATTCAATGTAGAGCTCTCAGGTAAATTTTAAATAATGTAAAAATACAATAATGAAAGAAATACATCTTCACACAAAATACACAAAATGAAGAATCGTATGAGATTATTCATCATACTTTGTACCACTAATCTAAATGTCTACATCACCATACGTAGAGATTCTTTTTGTAAAGACAAATTGATATTTCTCAGTATAATTTCCAATATTGTGTGACATCAATTTATGCTAGCTAAACACCATAATTATGGTTATGTGTCAAAAATGAATTTATTATTGAGTTAAAAACAATTGTTTACATAAACTAAATTGAATTGTGTACTAATTTGTGATGTATTCTATGTAAAACCAATACCAAAAATAAATGCCAAGATAAAAATATATGTACCGAGTATATAACTTTGTTCTTGTAAAATACTTCTAACATAAACTGCCAATTGTTAAAAAATCAATGCTAATAATAATAATAATAATGAATAAAAACTTACCTGGTCAACAACAGTTTGAAGTATACCATCATTTACATATCCTGCTAATGTATCTAATGTTAAATGACATAAGTGTGGTCCTCCCCAATCAGGAATATTTTTTACAATTAAATTACCTATTTTTTTTAACTTAACATAAACCTGTATGCAAAAAGAATAGAAAACAAAATGCCATTAACAATCAATAATTATTAATTAAAAAAAAAGTAAGAAGCTAATAATTACCCCGAAAAAAAGTTTAAGTACTATACCATAGCTATCAGATGCAATCGATTTCTCAAATGTATCAATTGTAATACCTTTTGGTGCTAAAAATGTTTGAACGAATTCAGTACTATAATCCAATGATGTTGTAAAAAAAATTACATCATATTCTTTTCGTATCGATAATTCTTTAAAAAGTGTTTGCTGTTCCGTTGGAACAGGATCCATTTCATTATTGTTCTCAATATTATCACTATTTAAGGCTATTACATCATCGGCGCCTAATTTTAAATATAATGAAAAAATTTAATTTTTGTATGGAAAATATAATTAGAAAAATAATGGAAAAGCTTTTTATTATTACTATGTGTGTCTACTAATGGTTTATTTCGCTGAAAATTAATCACAAACCATTATTGATTGCGTACACATCTACTCTGCATAGAAGACAAATTCCAAATCACTTCAGAACAGAATTGTTCCATAGTATTAGTCTAAAAATATTGTACACTAATGCCGACCAAATTAGTTCTTTCGTATAGAATATATTAATTGCATTTACACCAAAATAGTATTACCGTTACCGATGGATTCCTTCTTCAACGCTGCTTTTTATATTCGTTATACATTAGAAAATGTCTTCATCAAATTTTGCATCAAAATGTTACAAATAAATATAATGGCATCATAGGTCTCTTGCACCTGACATCATATAACAGTTGACTGGAATACTGACCTAACAGTAGCAATAGCAGATACAAAATTTTTTAAATCAATAGACAATGTCGACAAGGGATTGGCAAGATTTGTTCTAATTATGCAAAAAAAATTGTAGACTATTCAAACGTACATCAACATACAGCAGTACATTTGAATTGTATGGTCGTTAAAATAAAAGTGAACCCCTAATCCAAGACATTATTTCTTATAGTAAACTTTCAAGTGTTTAGCATGTGAAGCATAATTCTTCACCATTTTATATCTACTACTTTTATGAACATCTATAGCCAAATGAGTAATTAAACAAATTTCTCTTAATTTATTAATTATGTAAAAATAAACAAACAAAAAAAAAAACATGAAAAATTTAAATACCTCTTTCTTCTAGCATTAAATGATTGCATTTGTTTAAGAAATTTTATAAAAATTAACAATAAAAAATAAAAATCAATACTCTAAAGCAATTAACTTACCTAAAGCTTTAATTACAGGAACTGATCGAATATGACAAGTAGATGTGACAAAAGCACCCCATTTCTTAACAAGTTGCGTAATAACACATCCAACTGGCGAACAACCGTCTTGTACTAAAATCCTGAAATATAGAAAAAAAAAAAAAAAACAAAAACATTAAAAAATACGAACAGGTTAATATAATTAATTGAAATGTTTTTAAAGGAATAAAAATTACAAACAACTTTGTAGGTAGGTGTGTACGTTACCTTTTCCCCATACAACTATGTTCATTTAATCCAGTTAATGATAATGCTGCTAATGCAACACAACCACTATACGGTAAACTAGCGGCTCCCTCAAAACCAATAATAAATGGTTTACGACTGACACGTGATTCGGGTGCAACTATTAATTCCGATGCCAAACCCGATTCATACCATGGTGATGCTAACCAAACTTCATCGCCAATTTCTAGTCCACTTTTTGATGATTTACCAACACCTTCAATAACACCAGCACACGATCGACCAATAACTAATGGTAATTCAACATTATTTGTATTATCATAAGATTGAATTCGTTGACGTAAAAATCGTCCATAACCGTTTGATATTTTCTCATCTAACCGATTAATTGAAGCGGCACGTACCCTTATTAAAATATCAGATGAATTACGAAGATGCGGTATTGTTGTATGACAAAAGGTAACATTCTGAAAAGGAAACAGAAAAAAAAAAATATCACACTGACTGTAATAAATAGAAATATATTTTATTATCACTTGGGATAAAATGTACAGACGCAATTCATTGATTTGTGGTATGAAACATTGAAATAGTGAAACTAATATATCATTAACGAGTAACATATTTAATGGAAACATTTGACTAAACAAAATAAACTGATTGTATAAGTGATGAGTAATGAACTGAGATGAAACCTAAAGTCTGCAATTGGTTATAACACATGGAGTAGGTGATATAAACAATAATAAAGAATTTTTTTGCGGAAATGTGCAGTAATCATAACCATATGATTGATGGTACTATATTTGCACATAAAAGAATACGCAAAAATGGAAGAAGCATTGATAGAGTTTTGTGCAAACAATGAACTTCGAATAACAACACGTTTTTTCCACACAAATATCAGCATAAATATACATGGCATAACACCAGAGGTCAACGATCAACTATTGACTACATTATT